>KN882929.1:35176-47569 GCA_000934455.1 Apostichopus parvimensis
ACTTCCAGAAAATAATGTTCAAATTTTGTTTTTCCCGTGTGTATGAATGTGGACTGCTTAGCAATAAATGTGTGTAAAGGTTTCCAAAGATATATGAAATGTGTCGCTCTATTCCTTTTGTTGTGTATGTGTGTTTGTGACATGCTGATCTTAAAACTAAGACACCAGAACACGACAGACGATGTGTTTATGAATCAATACATTATTCCCTCAAATTAAAATCAATTTCACATATTTGTTTTCCTAAGCCAATTCGCGCAAATTCAAGTGGAAAAATTAACAAATGAAAAACAATAGCACCAGGGCCATTTGCCCCCTTCCCCACCCTTCACTATACCTTTCCTTAGTCTGAAAAGTACGCTACTTTCATACAAGTATAACCCCATCTTGATAATGAAAAGTCAACTGTTCCCTTTCTTGGTAAACTAAAGTGCCATTGTGTTACAATTGCAAATGAATGCAAGGTACTGATTGCGCAGAATATTCATTTTCGCGACTTCTGTGGTTAATTTCCTGGCTGGATTTCGTGTTCCTCTTACCCATCTCACCTCTACCAATTCATTCATCTTTCCCCCGATTTATATGGAACTCCGAAAGGGCAAAGTATTATGTTGTTTTCTTCTATATGCTGTTTGTTATCATGTTGTTTTCTCTTGATAACAGACAGCATAGAAGTAAACAACATAATACATGCCCTTTCAGCGTTCCATGGATTCAAGCTGTCGTCAAAATGCAAGGAAACAAGTATAGTCAGTATTGCTAATTTCGGAACACTGCCAATTTCGGACACCCCTAAGAAATGCCCGATTTCACCATGACAACCTACAGGAAGAGCCAAATTTCACAAAAAGTACGAAATGACCCGTGTGCAAGTAAATACTTACATATTTGTCAATAAAATGACGGAGATCTATGAAGTCTGTTAGAATTACTGAAAGAGCAACTGCGCCACCAATTTTATCACCAGCGCCACACTGTGGGACTGTGTGTCCGAAAATTAGCAATACTCTAGCAAAGAAATACCAGTTCCACAATCACGAAGAATCTTCTTTTTTACAACGTGAAAACAGTTTGCAGGAAAGAAAGTTTGGCCGTGTATCTTAATATAACACACTTCTCCCACCATATCATGTATATTTTCAGGTGATTTATACCAGAAGATATAGTTTTGGGGTGTTTTAAGGCTTAGGTGTCCGAAATTGTCAGTGTCCATGCTACTTCCGAGAAGAGTTGCTTCTGTTAGGAAATAATAACGTACCTATGTTATGGAATATATTTACCTTAATCTGTCCCTTGTGGCTAGGCATCCATGGTAGCTGGTTACTGTCCGGTTTCTCGAACTCCATTGTAAAGAATAAGATCAGAAATTGCTTTAATTAGGATCTGTAATAAACCCGTGCAGAACAGAAAGACTTTTTATTGCCTGCACGGTGTTCTCTTCACTACGAAAGCACGTACTTGGAGAGTTGATACCGTCCCTTGTGATTGGTTCTTTGGAGCGACTTGCTCATTAATATTAATACATTTTCAGTTGTACGCATCCAATTTGGACAATTAAGTTTGTTCTATACTGTTCTTTCATGCCCTGCTTCAAAGCACTCGTACTAGCAGTATGAACAGTATGAATCTTGTTTTGTTTTTAATCTGAGGAAGGTTAATAACTGTTTATACTGTCAATACGAATGCTCCGAGGCGTGCTATGCGAGGACAGTAAAGAGTTATATGCATTAAGAATTAACTTGGCTGGTGTGATCAATTCTGCCAAAAACGGGTTTTTGCAGCCACTGCAGGGACTTTGGTTAATTCCGACTTGTCGATCGAATCAGCTCTCATAATCATTGTTCATAAGTAAAATATGGGCATCATCGTGATCGCATAATTGAATTTCATATTTTTCATGGTTATTACTTCGACATTAGTTTGAGAGAAGCGGAGACAACGAACAGTCATCAAATCAAATCTTGTGATCGTTTTTCTTTGACTTTTCAAATCTTGTAAGCTGCTGTATATGGGTTTCTGGAATAGCCTAATATTTAATCAAAATCTGAACACACGATCTTCAGCTCAAACGAAATTTTTTTAAGAAGTATCAATGAGTTAGTCCACATCCACCCTTTGGGTGAGAATCTCGAGTACATTTTGCGCGGCATGCTCAGTTGCTAACCGATGAAAAAGCAATTGATTACGATTTAACTCGAAAGACGCCGGTGTGTGTGGCTGGAATTTTATCCGTGATGCTTACTATATGGGCACGTATTGTTGCAGGTTGCAATGGTACAATTATTTTAAGCCGTTCTCCTCCCCCCCCACCCCCGGGCTCTTACCCCTCTTTCACATGAATGCGATCTACTCTTTCTTCGCTCAGAATGTCGGCGCCACAAAAACTGATCACCTTGCTTTTACCAGAGATGTTGCAACATAACTTGAATAAGCAATCACGCCTACGCAAAATTACCGAATCGGAAGATGAATAACCGTAGGCCTACTATTTTCCTCCCCCTTCTCGCTATAAACAAAAGGTGTCATGCATGTACACATATATACTCATTGCGAAATAAGCCGAACAACCTCGTTAATTCAAATTACAGTCAATATCCGTTGCTGGTTTGTAACCGAAAGGATCATCTATAGGTTGTCTAATCTAACGAGCAATAAACTGACATGGAAATGACATAATTAGTGAATCTCCTCCGAACTGAGGTTGCTCAAGAACCATGAATTTGATTTCGGAACCCACTTATGCTAGATTATTTGTGAAAGGAAGCTTGCCAGCATTGTTGTCGAGGTATATGCTATCGGTCTCAAGATTACTGTGTGTATCTTGCTTAACTTCCGATTGAAGAATTGCTGCCAAGTTTATTCTGACTTAAGCAAATCGACAATGACATTTCTCTTTACGCCAGCACGACGGCTTGAAATATCCATGTACATGGAAAACGGTGTTCTGTTGTAATATATACAATGGAGTTGTTACGCGTAAAATTCTGAGGTATCTGTGGTAAATTGGCTAAGTTATCTTATTTAACAATAGCAGAAAACTGATTCAAACTATAAAAGCGGCGATAAAACACCTTTTGTTTGCCAAGTAGTATAGCAAGAACAATCAGTGTATCTATTTTCATCTGTTTTGTCCATAAACAACAATTACATAAATAATTTCCGAGCAGGATTGAGGGAAGAAAGAGAATAATAGGCTTTCGCAGCTACTAATTATTGATAATACGTTGTAAATCTTTTTTACGTGTTGATTAACCCTAATTCGTACTCATTAATCAACAGGACATGTTATTGGAAGAAACTCTCGGTCGTGGATCGGACCTATTTTAACACAGTGCAGTGTAGACGTTATATCTACTTGTTCGAACTTTTCCGATGTGCATTGTAACCATGTTACAATACACGCGATTTAAACTTCATTCACTACAGGATACTGTACATTATGTAGATGACTTGTGCTTGGAGAAAGTTCAATGGCAGCGCGCGACTTTTTAAATGACCATTCGTTCTATCAACTGCGTTGCCACGCGTCACGAACCTAATCATCCTACGCGCCCGATTGCTCACACTATACAATATAGGCTCACATCGTTGAACGAGCGTACGTACGTTACTCTTTGGATGTAACTCAACGTACAGATAAACAACATATTATATTGTGTAAAAATACAAACTCCGAGGAGTGACAACTCAAGATTTCACTTAGTATACAGAAGGATAGATCATTGTTGGAGCTTATTAATTCTACAAACGTTTATAGCATTCGGGATTTCAGCAATGTTAGTTGAAGAAACCTTACATCATCAACTCAAAGGGAGTTTTACTAGGGATTTACAGGATGTAACGTGGATCTTACGTTAGTCCGTATCGGATACATAAATTTCAACTTGGCATAACACTTAGCCTAACATTTAGGCTAGTAGGAAACGAAATCAAGAGGATGCACTCGAATTTGGCAAGGAGGGTTGTCACAGGGAATGGTAAGTACAATATCATGATTACTTAACCTAAGCTCAAGGCAAAGGCGAGGATAGGGTGATATGGCGAGAGTGGGGCACGAAATTAATGTTGCGATTTCCACTGACATTAATTATTATTAGCATTAAATTACATTTATATAGCACTTATTCCAAAAGTAAGCTCTAAGTGGTTTACAAATAAACGATTATATTTTGCCATCCACCGACCGCAACACATTGTGGATGGATATGTATGTATTTATGTATGTATGTATTTTAGATCCTCCTGCAAGCAGCTTTAGATCCTCCTGCAAGCAGCTTATCAAAGCCGCAAACTGACCAAAGTCAGTCTCTTAGATTCATATTTAACGTCCATGATTATGAATTGTCAACAACTCTGTAACTGCATGGACGACATACATTAATCTTGGAGTGACTCGAACTCGGGAACTTATGATTGGTTTACTGCACATACTTTTCATACTGCACATTTCACATTGTACTTTTCAAGAAAAATCACCCAAGATGGTGCCTGGGTAGAAAAAAAAACCTGGCTTGATCCACTCTCTGTCTTAATCCCTTTGCATTAAATTTGAGACCAACGATGTGCACACATAGTATAGTCAGTATTGCTAATTTCGGACACCTACGAATTTCGGACACCCCTAAGAAATACACGATTTCACCATGACAACCTACAGGAAGAGCCAAATTTCACCAAAAAGTACGAAGCTACAGTTATTTTCTCTCCAAAATGACCCGTGTGCAAGTAAATACTTACATATTTGTCAATAAAATGACGGAGATCTATGAAGTCTGTTATAATTACTGAAAGAGCAACTGCGCCACCAATTTTATCACCAGCGCCACACTGTGGGACTGTGTGTCCGAAAATTAGCAATACTCTAGCAAAGAAATACCAGTTCCACAATCACAAGAATCTTCTTGGAATACAACGTGAAAACAGTTTGCAGGAAAGAAAGTTTGGCCGTGTATCGTAATATAACACACTTCTCCCACCATATCAAGTATATTTTCAGGTGATTTTATACCAGAAGATATAGTTTTGGGGTGTTTTTAGGCTTAGGTGTCCGGAATACGAAGTGCCCATGCTATAATATGAATCTAAGAGACTGACTTCGGTCAGCTTGCGGCTTTGATAATGTTATTTTAAACTGACAGCAGTAACAACGATCTCTCTGATTTTGCTTTGTGGTTTTGTTCTATATCATGGAGCTATTACGGTACTGCTCCACGATTCTATCCTTCATCGATCGTTTGTTTAATCAAATTCCGTCAGATGATGCGATAGGTAAAGTTCTTGAGTCAAAGTGCTCGAAGCAAGAATTTCCCCCCTAACTTTGCGCATGCGTTGAAATTAGCTGAAACTCCGGTAAATAGGTGAAATACTTCAAAAATGTCTCACAATAGACTGATTGATGTTGTCTTGTTTCGCAGTAGCAATTTTAACCGTTTTTGTCAAGGCTCTGTGGATTAAAATTGCGATCGAAAAAGAGGTCACAATTTGAACACGGCAGCTACAGTGCAGCTACAAATTGGCCTTGTTCAAATTTTTGAAGTATTTCACCTATTTACCGGAATTTCAGCTAATTTGTATAACACAGGACGGATGTTAGGGAGCACGCGAAGTTACCCTATGCCACCATCGTTCCTATACATAAATCTACATAGAGTAACTTACTTCCGCCGGTGTGTCTTGGAAGTCGGCATATCGGTATATATTGAGGAGTGATAGCTTAGTGGTTAACCGGTGCCTTCCAATCATAAGGTCCCAGGTTCGAGTCACTCCAAGATTAATGTATGTCGTCCAGTTACAGAGTTGTTGACAATTGACAATTCATAATCATGGACGTTAAATATGAATCTAAGAGACTGACTTTGGACAGCTTGTGGCTTTGATAAGCCAATGTGGCTTCTTCGCGAGTTCCTGTTTGCAGAAGGATCTAAATTACATACATACATTTACGATATAGTATTAGCATATACCGTATACCGTATAGTTGCCGTGTACGATCCTAGGACGGTATACGGTATATAACTTCGCGATGTTAAACAATGTAGTTTAACCGGATCCCCCAATTATGATATCAACAGAAAGAAGGCTAGACTAAGACATGAATCTCAAATGTTGTTGTTGTCTCTTTACCTTATCTTACTCCAGTCGTGAGACAGTTTCAAGACGGAAATCTAAATTCTACTACTGGAGGGATGAAAGACCGTCGAGAGACAAATGTAGTCAATCAGCTCGCCACACACGTGCCCGACCTTGTTTTATCGTCAGCTTATGATAGATCCTTACCTCACAGTCAAAAATTCGAAGGGATTCTAATGTTCGCTGACATTTCAGGTGAGCAGTAGACCTAATTAATAAAATAATAACAGTTTTCCAGTTGATTTTATTCGTTTATTTATAAGTAGATCTTCTTGCAGACGTGTCACTGACAGGTCGTACAGTAATCGGAAGGTGCCCGAGTGCCTAGAGAAATAGGGGCACCACTAGTTTAGAAAGTGTATAATTCTGGGCCATTCGTAAAATTATTGGGGAATATAATGTGTGTTTCGTATATAGGGGCCCTCGTGTCCCCTCCTCGGATCCGTCTCGACTGAATTTGGAATCAGTTGGCCTTATCAATGGGAGATGTATTGATATAGTTAGTAACGAGAGACCGGAATTACTTTTTTCCCAGGGCCCAGTTCATTATCATGAAGTGCATTCAAATTTCTCTCGAGAAAGTCGTCATTTCTTATAAACACATGAGCAAATACAACAAATTAACCTCGAAGCAGTCAAAAAATTTCAACAGAAAAATTCTTAAAATTTACTTATATATAACGTGAGGACTGAACACACCTGTACTTAAAAGGTACTCGTCGACTTTTAAAATAGAAGAGTATATACACCAATGTATAGTAATGGCGTTTTGTGATGTATGGTTATCGCGTTAGATGCTCTTTTTCTGTTTTAGGATTCACTGCACTTTGCGAAAGATATAGTATGGATTCGAGATCTGGAAGTGGTACAGACCGGTTGACCCAAGCACTGAATAACTATTTGGGTCTTATCGTCGAAAATATCATTAGCTCTGAGGGTGACATATTGAAGTTTGCTGGTAAATATACACCGCTAATTTTGTAGCTTTTAGATGTCATATATAGGCCGGAAGACCTTCACACTTCATTTTTCGTAACATATCATGCTAAAGTCCGTAATCATATTTTCTTACAATGATGTGAAGTGAGAGTGAGATGGGCGGGGAGGGGAACGGGTGGGGGCGGGTACAGCTTGAATTGTAATATGACCATTGTGCCATTTACAATAGATTAAGTTATTCGAGTAACACGAAAGTAGATATATTTGTGTCCAACATGATGCAGACACATCTCCGAATAATTCAATACAAGCGTTAACCAGTACTGACCTATCAATGATAATATGTGTATCAAACTTTGGTCACTTACTTTGCAAAATGGGTTCGGCGGTGTTTCCTGTAGTTACGATCCTGGAAATTCAATTCAACCGTCTCGATTCGAGTTCTTAGGCGAATCTAGAATTAAAGAAAGTGTTAGCTCTCTCTCTCTCTCTCTATCCCTCTCTCTTGGTTGATAGACTGGAATTGAAAGGTTTATATATAGGCCTATTATCAATCTCCGTTTATAAAAATTCTTTTTGGCCTTACATAACATCTGTCCTCCATAGTAATATGTATAGATTAATCATATTAATATCATCTTTATTTTCGCGATACTTCTCAGGAGATGCATTTCTTGCTTTGTGGAAAGTGAGAAGAGACAACCTAGATTTCAGTATCCGTCGAGTTATCAAGTGCGCCATCCGTATTCAAGAGAGATGTGATAACTGGACCACCGAAGTCGGAGTCAAATTGAGGGTTAAAATCGGCAAGTATTAGAATAATTGCAGCATTCAAAGGAGCGGGGGAGGTGGGGGGGGGGGGGGTATTAGCTCCAAATTTTAGCATGCTTAAAACTTGACAAATTAAAACAAAAGTATCTTCCTGGATTCTCTGACCATGTGCATCGGTTCTTACATTTTGAGGGTTAAAATTAGACAATAAAAAAAAAATTAATCAGGTGTATATTGATGACCTTTAGTATAAAAGAACGCATTTCGGCACACTAAAACAATCGTTTCAACAAGATTGCTCTTAGCTTGATAACATTGTATCCGACGTCACCAAGCTTAACATTAATATTATGACTGTCATATTGCAGGGTTGTCTCTGGGTCCGATGCGGGTCACTACAGTCGGTAACCAGGAGTGCTGTCACTTTGTGCTAGGTGGTGAAGCTGTAGACGATGCCAACAGAGCTGAAAAATTCGCCTCTTCTGGATCCATTATTTTGTCTCCAAAGATCTGGGCATACAGTCCAGATCAAGACTTGATTACTCATGAGGTCCTGTCTGACTCCAGACATATAGAGGTATAGTACATTTAAACCGATAGGGGTTGGGGGGGGGGGAGGACGGGGGCTCTTCCGGATCCATTATTTTGTCTCCAAAGATCTGGGCATACAGTCCAGATCAAGACTTGATTACTCATGAGGTCCTGTCCAGACAAATTGAGGTATAGTACATTTAAACCGAGGATATATAGGGGAATGGTTTCTGTCATTCGGTGGTATCAATGTCTTCCATTAGCTTGATCAGTCTACTTTTTCTTGAAAAAATAAAGTACGTTTTATGTGATTTTTCATTGTATGTGAAACTCATGTCTTTGAGACGAACTTCCGTGCAAGTCAAGTATTAAAACTCACGTTTTAACGTTCATTTGTTGATTTGTTTTTCAATGGTATTTTAGTTTGATCAATAATCAATTTGTAGTCTCATTTTGAATAATACTCGGTATAACTGAACACACAATGTGGTTCATCGTCAAGTTTATCGTCGACCCATGAAAGAGGTTTTAGTTATTAGCATGAGACAATGTGAAGTTACTATTATCAAATAGTTATGCAATGGGATATAACTGGGAGGGATGGGACGGGGGGGGGGGATAACCAGAAGATGGGGAAGGGGTGTTGTCAGGTCTTGGGGCAGTGGCGTAGGAAGGTACTTTTGAGTGGGGGGGCTGAAGACTGATGGCCGGCCTGGGGGAGGGGTCTAATTTTTTGCATTTCCAGGTGGCCTCAGATGCAATTTGGTGCAATATAGCACACTTCAACACCCACTCCATTTTGTTAATAATTTTTGCATTTTCACCTGCACTTAGATGCAGTTTGGTGCTCCAAATGAGATTTTTTTTCTCATTTGGAAATGAAAAAGGGGTTTTCTGACTTGCGAAGCGGGGGGGGGGCGGAATGATACTTCCGCCCCCATATTTTTCACTGGCGCCCCCCAGCCCCCCGGTTCCTACGCCCTTGTCTTGGGGACCTCCTCAGTACAAATGCTGAACGAATACAATAATTGTTGCCACCCTTCCTCCTTTAGTTTTAGCTAGTCAGTAGTTAAGCCCTTATAGTTTTTTTCTATAATGTTCTTGGCCTGAGTCAGAGTAAATATGTTTATTTTGGTAGGTTGAGGATTATCTCCTGGAACCACCACCAGATGATCCCATGGAACAGGTGCCAGATAACACAAATCAAGCCTGGAATGCTCTCCTGGAACCTTCGAATAAGAAAAGTAAGAATACTGACGACACATGCCGGGTGGGGCTAACGATGTTTGTTCAATATCTTGTCTCGTTCACCAGTATAGTTCTTGGAACCACATTGCTTTTCGACCTAATTATATCGCTACCATGTGCCCCAAAATTACTTTAACTTTACAAAACTTACTTGTTTACAAACATATCGTAAAATCGTTCTTGAAACTAATCAATTGTGTGCACTCTGCAGCGCTTCATTTATGTACCACATTTGCCTCAGAAAGCAACGTTTGGTGTTTATTTTGGTGGAGGGGGGGGGGGTGTTCCTAAGCTCCAATATATGATGGGTTTTTTTCAATAACAGAACCACACTCTCTCTCTCTCTCTGCTTTCGGGGTTTTCATATTCACAGAGAACGCGGGGTGAGGGTGGGTGTGGGGGTTGGGGTGGGGCGTACAACTCCCTGCATAGAGCGAGTTTGATTGATAAGTCCGTTATAGGTCAATTCATTCATGCATCATGCATATTACATTTGATCACTGTCCGATACATTAATGTAGGTTCATGTGCACTGCAGTTTATGTATGACCTGTAGTGACGTCACTGTCTGATAACAGACAACATTCAATATACCGCGTGGTAGCATGCATCATCATCAGCTGACACATACGGTATACAAATGAGATCACATTCTACCCTTATAACACTATTCCGGGCATGTTACAACATTCAACTGTCAAATGTCCTATTTATCAGTTGCTAGAGAACCCAATTCACGTCTGGGAATGTATAATACCTTAATTACTAGGTTCCGTTAGTTTCAATCATTTGCCTCAATACATTTTCAACTATATACATTAAGGTCGGCTAGTATGTACATCATGTCCAATTTATCGTATAATACAGGATGAAATCAATTAGCTATATCACCCTAGTATATTTGCTTAGCATATTTATTGCATTGTGCGAGGGAGGAAGCATTCAAAACAAGAGAATAAAATTTAATTTGGATTATGGGTTGGAATGGCTTCAAGTAAATGCTGTTCCAAGTTTGATAATTGTGGTTCCTGTGGTCGGAAGTTTCTATAACCGCTCGTTTTATCTTTCCTCCGAGTGCGGATGGTGGTAAAAGAGAGACGTTAGTCAACGGTCCAATCACCGAACCTTTATAGTGAAAGGAACCCGCGTTCACTTCATAAACGACCCTGTATGACCGTTATGTCAATGATAGTAATATGCTATGTTCACATTTCATTATACAATTTACTGCCACCTTCAGAGTATTTGGCTCGAACTGAGACATTTAATCGACTTATATGCACACGCATAAACGTATGGAATGTGAAAGGGACACAGCTATAACGAAAAAGTACTTTTGTAACCTTTTAGTAGCTGTATCATGCTGACATTTAGGACAGTACTGGTCAACTTTAAATTAGACGGTTGCAAAAGACTTTCACACAATTTTAAAGCAAATTACAGGCAACGCCCCAGTGTACGAACACTATGTCGTATTTCACTTTATACTGGTGCACTAGCTAGAAATCATATCATTAACAGTTTATTGAAAAACATGTTGACTTTCCACCGATTTCTATATTCCTATATCTAAAGCTGGGGCTGTACTTTATAGTTGTTATATTGTTCCGGCAAGGATTACTGATCTCTAGTACTGTAGAGAGAGAAAAACTCATTTAAGCTTAAGGGTGACCATTGCTGGAATGTTGAATATATCCAAACAGGAAGACGTCCTAAATCACCATGGAGACGATTTTCCACCCGGCTGGAACCATCAGTACAAAAGCTCAATGTTCCTTCCTCCAGTGAGTTAGGACCATCTCCAAACGAGGCTGAGGTCATCGGAGCCGAAGATGCCAAGGGAAGAAGTAAGTCATGAAAGAAAAATAATCAATCAATCAAAGTGATACCTAAAAATGTGGATCATGTAGGATGAATCGCCCTTGTTTTTGTGCTTGGACAGTGACCACACGAGCAATATTCACTGACCCTTTATGCTTGTTATTTTGAGATTCATAATTATTAGCATCACAATTCATACTTTTTATCAATTTATATCAATTTCTCATCATAAATGTACACTCGCGAGTTTGCGTGCTTTGACCCGATTTCTTCATTTGTTCATTTTTAGAAGGGGGAGGGCCCGATGGGATTTTGGTTTGTGTGTGTGTGGGGGGGGGGGAGGGAGGTCATTTTAATATGCAAATACTCAACTTGCTAGGTTGTTGGAAACAGATGTCGGTTTCGCTCGTCACAATCTTTGCCTATCCATTCTACCTTGGTTAGGGAGGAAGACAGTGTTCAGTTCCATGACAGACGATGAAAAGGGTCGTTTACGGAAGTACATCATCAGACCAGTCCTACAGAAAGTAAGTTCATACCATAGAAATAGAAGAGGAGAACGAGGTCTTACAAAGAGTATTGAAGCCGTGACTTAATGCATTCAAGCAGTGTAGTATCTGACAGCAAGAAATAACCAGTATAGTTGATATAAACACAACAGTCTGAACATATTTGAAAACATGAAATTGATGTAAACCGCCCAACAAGTTTCTCCGCATTTGGCTGTAAAAAGGAGGGGTTTGGCCGTGAAGCAGAATTGTGGTCGACTTGCGTGAAATTGAGGGGGGGGGGGGCTTCTCCCCCAGCAAGAAATAATATTTACATATTTAGGACGTGAAGTAGTGCAATCCGAATCATATTTAGGCTATTAACTAAATTTATAATTAGGCCTATAACGCAAGGTTGAGCTAATATATACTTTTCGATTTTTCGTCTTTTGAGGTTGGGGGGGGG
>KN882929.1:78175-95379 GCA_000934455.1 Apostichopus parvimensis
TCCACGAAAATAGATGGCGCTATTTAACCAATGTGGCAGAGTCGTACATCCCTATGTATTCTCCGTGTAAGAGCCGCCCCCCCCCCCTCCCCAACCGAGGACCAGACGACAGAATCGCTCCAACACTCCCGCCCCCTCCCACTCACAAACACCTGGGCATGTGTTAGTTAATGGTGTGGCTGGGCCTTTACATTGGCCTGCTTAGTTTGAAAATGTTTAAGTACAGGGTTATTTTGTTTTTATCATTGTTCTTGAATAGCGTGTTCTACGGCAAACCAGGTACTTGTTATAAACGGTTCTCTCGACTGCAGACCCTACAGGCCTATATGTATGGCTTACGCTCTGCTTATTACCCTCGACTTGAATAACATGGTGTAATATGCTTTAGAACTTTTCGAAGGAATGAAATTGCAATAGATAAATCGATACACTCTTGCAGCTTGGACAGGATGCCACGATTGCTTAAAACAGCTTTTCAGTTGGGACACTAGTACAAACATTTTGGAAACATTACCCAAGGACATTTCATTGAGCTGTAGCTTATTCAAAAGCATTACTTCATTTTTACCTTTGAATAATTAAAAAAAGGATTTTGGATGTGATAACCTAACGTAAAAAAAACTAATATGAAGGAAAAGGCTTGGGCGAGGAAGCTTTGCTAATAATTCGAAATCAATCAATCGCTAAGTACCTCACCGTTTGTAATCATGTCACTGGTCAACAGGAACATGTTCAATCAACGTAGAGACGTTTTCACTTCCCAGAGGCTGTTCGACACATGTCAGAAATTGGCTGGTAGATTTGAAGAGAAATTCCTTCAGATTTGTTTCTATTTTTAATATGATACATGTTTAAATAAATAATTATTTCTACTATTTATAAAGCAATAATTAATAACTCATTGGTCATGGAAGATAACTTTGCCTAATATAAGGTGGACTTGCCTAATATAAGGTGTATATCGACTTAGTCCAACTAGGATATGCTTGATTATTTTTTATGAAGACTTACACAATTCGGTCTAGATTATGAGTTGAAGGTTTACAGTCTTGTTTGAGGCCAAGACCCCCTCACACGACTTTACAACTTAAGCCCTGGTCAGTGGTAACTTGTCACACCCATACACCAAAGTGTGCACAACTCAAACAATCCCTCCTGGGAAACTACAGTGCACCACATCTACGTGTCCCCTCCCTTACCAAACATGATGGCATTGGGAAGGACTTATACAAAATACTGTCAAACCAAATAATGTGAGGTGCATACAACTAATTTGCTTCATGATATAATTAAGGTAAAGAAGGTAATATAAGGTTGTTTTAAGTCAATTTAATCGCAAGGTTTGACCCTACGGTGTTGGGTGGGAAGCGTATATGTACGGTCGAGTCAATCATGAGAAAAACTGAAATGCCTTCACTATAAATCTTCAAAACAATTTCATCAATTTAAGGCTTCACAGTGAATACCAATATGCAAATTTAAGCCATCAAAGCCTGTGCTATTTTTTTTTTGGCTAGATCTGATGCATGCATACACCGAAGCCTTAGCGAAGCCTTAGTGAAGGCATTCTTGGGGCAAATATAAGCTATCATTGGTAAGCATTCGAAGCTTTAATGAAGCCTTAATCAAGCCTTCATTTTAGGCTTCAGAGCAAATTTATGCTAGCATTAAGGCTGCATGCCTATTTAAAGCTTCAAAGTGAATACTTATATGCAAATTTAAGCCATCGAAGCCTTAGCTAATTTAAATTTTTCGGCTCTGGTGCAGCCTTAGCGAAGCCTTAGCGAAGGCATTCTTGGGGCAAATATAAGCCATTATTTATAAGCAATCGAAGCTTTAATGAAGCCTTAATGTCTGCATTCATGTTTGGTAAGGGCTGTGGACTTCCCATATGGTGCAGCCACAAAACCGGAGCACACAACTGTATTTACAAGTTACCTCGCAAGTCCCCATTTATACACCTGGGTGTAGAGAGGCAGTGGAGATAAAGTGTCTTGCCCAAGGACACAACATACTGATCTGGTCAGGACTCGAACCTGCAAACCTTAGATCACAAGTTCACTGCCATTTCTTTATGTATTTATTTTTTATTTTTAACTCATTGGACCTTAACCACTTCACTACAACGCTCTCACACAATGGAACAATGAAAACAAGGACAAAGAAACCGATTTAATTCTATATAATTCTTACTAGCTAACGATACATAAATCCATGAAGTTTTAATGTTTTTCCCCCCTGCAGGACACCAACTGGAATCATTTCAACGATGTTTGACATTCTATCAGATAAATGGTACCAACCAAGCCTTCATTACTAACAGTACTTGTCAGCTTTATCTTATCGTGTCATTTGCCCTTTGGTAAGCAACTTTATTGAAAATATCTTGGTTAAAAATATGGAAAGAAAACAACAGCTTTCTTTTACTAAGTGTGGATGACATGATTGAAGATTTATTAGGGATTAGGACAGGTGAAGCTTAACTCTGAATTTATACCTGTCTCACCTCTACAAATGTACTCTTCCATCTAGAAAACTGGTACATTTTAACACTGCACCGCAGACCACATTGAGTGTGATTGCCTACCCCCCCCCCCACTCTCATTCCACTCTCTCATAGAAGGACAGTGGCTACAAATGATATTTACAATAATAATGATAGATAAATTGGTGAGCAAATAGATGGGCCTACGTCTAAGCCAACCAGTGATTATGCAGTAACCAAGGTAAACAGGCATGTATGAGGCATTGTCATGCAGATATTTAGACCTACAACATTTGTTAAGGGGTGTAGATCGATTTTGAGACCGATAGCTTTCTTGAGACAAACTGTTCTCCCAAAGTAAAAAGAGACTGAAGTGGTGGGGTATTCCTTTTACCAGTTCAAAGGATCACTGCAAAACACAACTTTAATTTTGATGTAAACCTTGAAATATCACATCTGGCAGTCCATTAGTTTCTACTTTGTTACAGATATCTGGGGCCAAAGCCCCCCGACTCACTTCCCCCCCCCCCCTCACACACACAGCAACAGGCTACCGTACTGCCTGTCGGCTTGCTAACTGTAAGAGCCTACAAATATCTGGGGGCCTAGGCCCCCGACTCACATCTTCCCCCCCCCCACACACAACAACAGGCTACCGTACTGCCTGTCGGCTTGCTAACTGCCCCCCACTGCCACACCCTCCCGCCCCCCCCCCTCTTCTGTGGCAACACCACTAATTATTAACAGTAACAGTGAGGCCTGGACAGAGGAATCCATGTCATCGTCAAATTAACCCGAATAAGTTAAGGAGCATTCTAAATATTTAGAACTCTCAAAAAGATGAATATCTTGAAAACTAGATGAGATATAGAAACATTACTTTGCATCAAATCTTCCTCTCTCTCTCTCTCTCTCTCTCTCTTTTATATTGGGGGGGGGGGGACTCCTTTTGTTTGTACAATGAAATGTAAAAGCATGGTTAAAAGTTTTGCCTAAATATATTCTGAAGTGTGTGATAACATACTAACTGCAACATAGCCTATAGTGTTATTGAAACATACATTAAAAGCTAAAACGCACAATCTGTCATAAAATATGCTGTAGAACAGAAGTTAATTGGAAATTTTCATGCAAGGATTGAAAAACTACAGAAAAACAGAGAAAAGAAATAAAGATGCATGAAATGAGAAATAAAAGGAAATCATCTTCCCGTACCGGGAATCGAACCCGGGCCACGGCGGTGAGAGCGCCGGATCCTAACCACTAGACCATACGGGAGAGCTGACAGAAAAGGGAACAAATATACTATATATATCAAAACTACCTGACAACGTTGTTTTAAATAGATAATTCATTCATGGTTAGCATTAGAAAAAATCGTTATACAATAGCATGTGGAAGATTACGAGTGTAATAAGGATCAGTTACTACCGTCCGGTAGGATTCACAAATGAGTGCCATGGTTAATATTTATTGTAGGTTATACGTAAGTTAGTACTACAATACAGTACATTTATATAGGCCTACGCGTGAAGCCTAACATACGGTAGGTTTAATCAAGCCATGTAGTGTTCAAACGAATCAATTAACATGAAGTTGTAATAGCAGAATTTAGAAGTCTTACACAGATCAAGCCGTTACACTAAATGGTAGAATTGGTACAGCCATCGAAGTTGGAGTAACCTACGCAAGTTAACTGAGTGCCCCACGATACGTAACGTTGGTGTAAGCTACCGTACTGCCTGTCGGCTTGCTAACTGTAATAGCTTACTATGCGAGAATATTCATGGACTAATATTCCTGTCTTACTAAGAATGCCTTTACATCGCCTGATAAGTTGTCGTTTTTATGCAGGTTTTATCGTCGCGAAGAGTGGGAAGCAGCTGAGAGATGGCTACTAGCCGCAGAGAGTCTCCAACCAGAGATAAGAAACTCTCTTAGAAATGTACAAGCAGCACTAAAATTAGCGGAGTGTTACCTGCTGAGTTACTGCAGACAACTGACTACAACAGGTACCAGATCAAGGGAGTCCAAAACTGCAAAGAGAGAAACTCGCCAGGTAACCTATGATAATTAAACTCGTGCTCACGTCAGTCAATTGAGTGACAGGGGAAACGTTATAACTCTTACAGACTGAAACCCCTGATTAATATTTCCTATCTGAATTTTGTCCATGAGATTCTAAGCTGTTTTGTACAGTACATAGCAGAGCCGTATACGGCTCTGGTACATAGAATGAAATAGCGCCATCTATTTAATAGTTCATGCATTATACCATGGAGCTATATAGCTCCATGATTATACCACCGTAAATGTCTGGATTGCGGAGCGCAACAGCTGTATAGATCCAATAGCTAAACAGCCATATCTTTTAGAAATGGAAATATGTAAGGAAGTATTATACCGCAGAACCCCATTGGTGGCAGATTTTCTGTTGTTTATTTTGCTTTTATTACGATTATTCTCTCTTTTTTTGGCCGAGGGGGGGGGGGGGGGGGGGGGGGGGGGGGGGGTAGGCGGGTGAGTTAGAAGCGGGAAAAGTGCGGGTAGGAGAGAAAGACAATGAAATGTAGGTATTTTGGAATTGGTGGGGGTAGGTGTTAGGTACATCGCGACTTAAAAGCCCAATTTCATGAAGTGCACGTTACGATGGGCTCTGTTTAGTTCCCGACCTTACAGAGTAAGCATTTGTTTAGGACCTAACTATATAAATGCATGAACAAGACTGTGGGAGTGCGTGGGGTGGTGCCGGAGAGGTTTCAAATAACGAACCAAACCAACTACTCTTTTTGCCTCTTGCATCACCAAGAGTAATTACTGTGTTTGAAGATAAATTTGAACTTGTTTGAGTTTTTGGTCAGTCACCGTATTGCCTCAAATATGCTATAAAGTCAAATAATGGTTATTGATATACTTAACATTCAGCCAGATGATCTTACTACGACCTGAAAGCCTTTTCCATCACTGGGATATTAAATCAAACAGTGTAACAGTTCTTATATAATCATAGCCTTTTAATAATTTGAAGGTCAGAACCTCAAAAGAGGTACGATTGAAAACTCTTAGCAATCGTTTAGCTTGCTAAACATTGGTATTATCACTAAAATTAATAAATGGCAAATTGAAAACTTTTTTTTCACAACTTAGATTTTCAAATTTAGCGAGCTAATATTTGATTGACATCACAAATTAGTTTCTCTTTTTGTAGTACTTACGCGGGATCAAATCTGATGTTCAGAGCTACCCAGTTACGAAACCACGCTATGATTTACTGCAGCTGTACCATTCAGTACTATCCAAGGGGACACGTAATCGTAGGCGAATTACGAAACAGATTAACCGTTTAAGAGTTTCGTGCGAAGTATGTGGTGACAAATTGGATTCTGATTGGGCCCTCGCCTGCGAGAAAGCATGGCTTGACTGCGGGGAACCTCAAGGAGAGAGAAAGTCATCCGTACAGAAATCAGACATTGGCTTTGACAAAGATGGAATTTTGCCATCGATGAAAAGCATTACAAGTATAAGATTTACATTACCACTACCAAAGACCCATTAGAGCGTTTGTTTGTTTATTGTTTTCTTTGCTTTAAAGGCGATCGGTACTAAGACCCTTTCATTAGAAAGAGGCTGCAGAGACAGAGGTTGAAAAAAAGGCAAATAGTTTGCAATTTCATCAGTGTCGCTTCTCTGTTGATGATTTATATTAATATTTTTTGAAGAACGAACAACGGTTTGTTACTCATTTTAGTTGTTAAAAAATGTAAATTTATAATTTATTGCAAACTATCAAGTAGCACGTACAGGCTGTAATATAAAAATTGTATATTTCATGTATTCATCATATTTCAGTTGAGATTTTACTGGTGTCAGTAGCTTGCTGAAGATGATCAAATGAATGATTTTTTTATGTGCTGTTTGTTCACCCCTCGTTACCAGGGTTATCGGCACTTTGAGGAATATTATTAAGACAAGAAGTTTCAAATGATATTTTTTAGCGATTCTTGGATTTCTCTTGTTGTTAACCTCATGATAAAGAACAACTACGGTATACGATTAAATAAAAACAAGGCCTGCATGTATTGTGGGGTGATATAAATCCACTGACTGTTATTGATTATATATTACTTGTCGCCAAGCACTCATCATTAACACTCTCAAACACTTACACGCGCCGGGACAGGCGCGTAGCCAAGGGGGAGGGGCGAATGAGGCAACCGCCCCCCCCCCCCTTGAGCATATTTTTTTATTTTTTTTTTATTTTTATGATATCGCTAGTAATTTCAAAAGAGAAAATGCTAAGATGCAACTTACAAGGCCTGGGAAGTTTAGCGCCAATCGTGGTGGCGCTACGCTTAGATAGTTTGCAATGCCGTATCTACGGCTCTGATAGTTTGCCAACATTTTCGCCCCTCCCTTGGCAAATTCCTGGCTACGTGCCTGCGCCGGGAAGATCAATGTTGTTGTTTTATAGACAAGTCACCCGAGATAGAACCTGGGCACGACAGCCAAAAACAACTGATTCACTTTCAACCCCAGTTCATTTACATCGAGACTGTAACGCATGGCGGTGTTGCATCAGTCGTCGATCGTTTCACAGTTAATTGCTCCATTGACTTAATTACTGGAGAGGCTGGAGCTGATGGTTTGGGCTGTCATGGTATATTCAGATTTACTCACTATCATGACTAATGAGATATTGAGCATGTATAGAGAGCTAGTGATTTAATGGTTAGCATGTATACCGTAGTATACTCACCAATTCATCTGCCATCTCTCGGTGCAGAATCTTCCTGTTTCACTCAGCAATTTATATAACGCCATATTCAATGCTCCTGAAATTTTAGACTATATGAGTATAGTTTATTTCATCCTTTTCAGTATCATGTAAAAAACAATATTGGCGATGACCGAAAAAATGCTATAAGAAGGAAATCAGTAAGTCCATTTCGATAATATTTTCCAACAATGATTAACCTTTCCGTCAGGCCCACTGATCTGTTCACTAACAGATCAGTGGTCAGGCCGGGATGTACGGTACACTGTATCTAATCGCGGTATGGTACCTTTTAGTCAGGTGACTATCACGAGTCGTCACTTTCAAACGGAATATATAATGCGCATGACCAATTCTGGGGTACAAGCTTTGATTGTTTCCCACAAAAATCAATTGGTGATCCTAATGAAAGGGCTTGGCTATACAAAAGGAAGGAAGAAAACACGCCCCAACAATGAATAGTTGTCAAAAGGTCTTGTTATACCTTTTATTTATACTCAGTCGGTATAAGGGCGTCATGCTTTTAATCTGAGGGTTCGCGGGTCCGAGTCCCACATCGGTCGCACTACTTTTTCTTGTCCGATTAACTGGCAGTCCCGTATATAGAGCCCTAATCATGGGTCGCGGGACCATGAACCGTCGTGTACAACATGTTCTTGTCTACTGGTCTTGGAAATACAGTAGATGATTCTTTTTTCTTTTTTATTAAACGGGCTCGTATGTGTTACCCTGGGCCCGTTGAAACCGTGTCTGGTGTAGTGGGTCTGGGGGTCTGAAATTAAATTTTTAAACGTAAAATGGTGCGTTTCGAATTTCTGAGACATATTTAGACTTTAGGTCTATTCAGTTTAATTAGGCGTATAAAGGCAAGTTAAAAATCCGTCTGCTCCCCCCCCCCCCCCCCCCCCCCCCACCCAGACGTTTCGATCTATACATTTCTTTACCCAGTTCAAAGGATCACTGCAAACACAACTTTAATTTTGATGTCAACCTTGAAATATCACATCAGGCATTCCATTAGTTTCTATTTTGTTACATATATCTGGGGGCCTAGACCCCCGACTCCCACACCTCCCCCAACAACAGACAACAGGCTACCGTACTGCCTGTCGGCTTGCTAACTGTAATAGCCTAGAGATATCTGGGGGCCTAGCCCCCCCCCCCCCCGCTCTTTTGTGGCAACACCACTTATTAACAGTAACAGTGAGGCCATGGACAGAGGAATCCATGTCATCTTCAAATTAACCCGAAGGAGCCTTCTAAATATTAAGAACTCTCAAAAAGATGAATATCTTGAAAACTATATGAGATATAGAAACATTACTTTGCATCAAATCTTCCTCTCTCTCTCTCTTTTTTCCCCCTTTTGTTTGTACAATGAAATGTAAAGACATGGATAAAAGTTTTGCCTAAAGATATCCTGAAGTGTGTGATAACATTTTAACTGCAACATATAGTGCTATAAAAACATATATTAAAAGCTAAAACGCACAATCTGTCATAAAATATGCTGTGGAACAGCAGTTATTAGAAAATTTTCATGCAAGGATTTAAAAACTGCAGAAAAACAGAGAGAAGAAATAAAGATGAAAGAAATGAGGAATAGAAAAATGTATTGTTCCCATACCGGGAATCGAACCCGGGCCACGGCGGTGAAAGCGCCGGATCCTAACCACTAGACCATATGGGAGAACTGAAATTTGGTGGATCAAATATAACATATATAAGTGCTGCCCCACAACGCACATTTCAAAAATGAAAAAATAGCCATCAAAGTTGGAGCAGGGAGTTGTTATGGAAACTCCCTGGTTGGAGTAACCTACGCAAGTAAAACGAGGGTGACGGTGTCACAGAATGTTAGCACCAATCAAAGAAAGAATTTAGAAAAGCTTTGGGTTTCAGCCAATCGCTGCCAAGCACCCGAAATCAACATGGCTGCGCCCATAGATGAAAACATACTTGATGGATCTCTGTACAGTACTTGTATTATGCATTGGAAACATAGTGGAGAAGAATGGCGACTTCCATTCCGACAAGCGTGTATAGTTCAGATGAAGAAGCTATTTATTCCTCTCAATAAATCGATTCTGTCGCTTTTGTACGTGATGAAGAAGTTCGATGTAGCGTACAGTACACGTCGTACTACTAGTACTAGGCCTATTCCTAGTAGTAGTAGTACGGTAGTACTAGTATTAGTAATAGTATCATGGTGGGCTCATATTAATTGACGCACTAAGTTAAGGATTTGATCAACGATGTCTAGCAAGGAAAAATCCAAATCACTCAACTGTATGTGTTTTTCATGTGTGTAGTTCCTCAGAAATGTAATGATCTCCAAATATTAAATAATGGTTCTGTACTTATGCACTGTACAATTGAGCAGAATTTGACCACAAAATGTCTGCCATGTCAAGTTCTTTCGTAATCATACCCCTAAATTGACACATTCGTCGAAAAGCTATCTGTAGTCTAGGCCTTAGTATACATCCATTGACTTTGGATGCTATTTGCTATATTTGAAGGTGCATCAATTACGAGGGTGCGTCAATTATGAAGCCTTTACTAAGTACTACTAGTGTACTAATTTTGTTATACGTGTTACTGTTTCTTTTAGCCTTACTTACTGTAGGCCTGTAGGCTTACATGTTATTAGTATGCTGTTAACTGTAGTGTCATTGTCACCACCATTTACTTTCTTCAAAGGTTTTAAATCTTGTAGAAGAGAAGCTTTCACATCTTTCTTAACTGGTATGTTGATTTTCCACATGGAACGCAAGAAAACTTTAGGGCTGCTTCCATGTCAGCAGTCATAATAGGGGAAAACATGTAAACTACAATTTGAAGAACAGCAAAATGGACATTTAATCTTTTTTTTTTCTTGCTTAACTCTCCCATATTGGAATGTAACTTTTAGCTCAAACCAGGTATGCCACTTGAACCTTTTGTGACTCAGCATCTTCACTCTGTCAATCCATCCAGCTGTTATCCATCTTTCTACAGTAGCATGGACACTTCGATTTTCGGACACCTAAGCCTTAAATCACCCCAAAACTATATCTTCTGGTATAAATCACCTGAAAATATACTTGATATGGTGGGAGAAGTGTGTTATATTAAGATACACGGCCAAACTTTCTTTCCTGCAAACTGTTTTCACGTTGTAAAAAAGAAGATTCTTCGTGACTGTGGAACTGGTATTTCTTTGCTAGAGTATTGCGAAATTCGAACACTCGTTCCCACAGTGTGGCGCTGGTGATAAAATTGGTGGCACAGTTGCTCTTTCAGTAATTATAACAGACTTCATAGATCTCCGTCATTTTATTGACAAATATGTAAGTATTTACTTGCACACAGGTCATTTTAGAGAGAAAGTATCTGTATCTTCGTAGTTTTTCGTGAAATTGGCTGCTGCTATAGGTTGTCATGGTGAAATCGTGCATTTCTTAGGGGTGTCCGAAATTCGCAGTGTACCGAATTTCGCAATACTGACTATACCACTTTGAAGTAACTACTGAATGGACAGTGTGAAAACCCCTCAAAGCACTGCAACTGTATGACAGCCTTTGGCTAAGCCATCCTTTACCAACTGTAAAGCCTGCAGTCCTGTGTTTGAGGCAAGTGGGATTGCTTGACAGATTGAACTATTGTGTTAAAGTAGACAGCTCAAAATTGGCAAATCACAATTAGCTTTCTACAGTACTTGTGTTAACATGAAATAGATAACCATCAAGGTGGTAAGTTTGTTCACAATACATTTAACTGTGCTAGCATGTCACCATTTATGTATTTATGAATTCTATTACATTATGACTTTTTCTTTCAGCTTAACACATGGTACTTTTATATGAATAAAGTAGAGCCTTGTTTACATGAAACCTGCAGCATTTCATACAACATGCCAGTTTCAGGGTTTGCAAATCACTCAATCTTTTGTTATATATTCCCAGTTTGAAGTGGTAACTTTATATCAGTATTAAAAAAGTTATGAAAATTTTGCGTTAGAACTTCATCACATGAGTGTGATTTTAATGGATTAGGGGTATACATTCAACCATGTTTGTTTAAGTGCTCTGGGAACTCTTTGTTTGGTAAACTTTTGTGAATGTTGGATGCAATTTTTGCTCTGTGTTGTTGGCTACATCATGTCACCATGAATTGAAGAAGCTAGGGAGGCCACTTAATAGCTATCAAAGTCCCACTGTACATTTGAAGTAGAGACTAAATTAAAAACTCTTAGCTATAGAAGCTTACAACCACAGCTTGTAATTGATGTGTTTCATATCTGAAAGTTCTTTCAAAGTTTATATGAGTGTAAAGATTCCACCACCAGGAATCTGTTCTTTTCTTTGTGTGCTGTTGCTTCATACACACCAGGGTCACAATTGCAACCACAAACTTTCCTCTGGCTACTAGAAATGTTAATCCTCTCAGTTTAGTCACTGGGTCGGTGTTTGTTCAATCATCTGTTGGCAAAATTTTCTGACATTATATGAGAAGAAATGCAATAATTCCACCATGGCAGTGAGCCAAACATTGCCGTCTAAAGTGTGCAAAACTGCTAACATGACAGTAATCACATGGGGACTGATTTGGCTGGACATTCCAAGTGTACAAATGATAGTACTTATAGTAAAGTTTTTGTTGGTTCTTTTTCATGTTGCCATCATATGTCACATTTCTGCCATCTAATCATACAGTTAATGAAGAAGAAGTTTGATACAAGTGACTAATAATTAAAAAGCATCGTTAAAAATAACTATTAAATGTTAACATAAAACTCTATAGAAATAGGCCCTTCGCAAATCACAGGTACCAAATGTTCTGGTATATGTTTTGACAGATTAGTCAAAGAAGGTTTTTTTCACTGTGAAAAGGTTTGTTGTGGAATGGAATAGTTATCAATCAGCAGGGTTCATGTTATGCTATTTTTTAAACATTGCAATAAATGAATTCAACCATTGTTTGTCAAACATTCTGTGGTTTCTGTCAGTCTTGACAGTCAATTAACATTTTCCTTGCTGTCAGGGGCGTCGTGCGAAAATAAATTTTGGGGGGGCCCGTGAGCAGGTGATGACTATCTAAGCGGAGCGCCACCACGAGTTGGCGCGCAGCGTACAAGAAAATTTTTCGTCTGGCAGACCCCTCAGATTGCAGGAAACGGCACTTCCCGTGCCTTATGGCAGTAGGCAACACCGCTAAAATTGATCAAAATTTCCGGCAATTTTTTATTTTGGGAAATATTCTCGAAGGAAGTGATCGCCATTTATTCCTCAGTTTACCAATTCCTCGTCTCCCAGAAGCGCCCAAAATTTAAGTAATCGAAACATTTTTGTGTTGGCTGATCCATGATCGCCGCCCATGCCCGTGAGAAGTGGTGACTGGGTAAAGAAAAAGCTATGCCGTTTGAAAACATGGGCAGAAAAAGCGAAAGTAGCGAAACCTAAGGTAAAACGTGCAATAACGAAGTGATTATTTTCCAGGTTAATTGTGACTGTATTTGAAATGATTATTATTATTCATTTTTTTCAAAACTACCTATCAGATCATGAGGAAAATTTATCCTGGTGGACCTTTTAGCGAACTGATTGCATTGCTTAAGAAGAAGTTCACATTGAGTCCCATAATCTCTGTTCACTACATTTATCTTAACTTTCCGAACTTTGTTTCAGGCTTAGAAAACAATTAAAATATTTGCCATTTTTTCATGGAAAATTGACTGACTTTGGCAAAGGTAACGGGTTGCACTTACTCTGGGACTACGTATATATAATATTGTTCAACGATGGCAGCGTTGATGGCACATTTGGTTCATTAGTTATCAACCAGTAATTATTTAACTGTTTCGATTGCCTGAATATCAACAATTAACAACCATTGACCAAGCAGTCAACAGAAGCCCCATTTCTCGTAGGCCCTACAAGAAATTCAATTGCTGACACTGTTCGAAAACACTTTTTTTTTTAAATTATGACAAAATTTTATGACACCTTTGACAAAATTTGGGGGGCCCGTGCCCCCCCCCCGGGCCCCAATGGGCACGACGCCACTGCTTGCTGTCAAGTCAGTATGCAAAGACCTGTTTGTTTAATTAACAAGAAATTGTTGCATGGTGCCTGGATCAAATACAACAGCAACCACAATTAATGTGCATTTGTGAATGGCATTTAGTAGTTTTTGACACTACTTTGCCATGCCAAATGTATCTTGGAAATACCATAGCTGGTTGTGTTTCAGTTTGACAAACTCCTTGCATGTAAATTCTCACTTTCATTTTCATTTGTTAGGAAGTATGTGTGCTTTGTGTCTGCTTATATCTCCAGAGCAATTTGCCTGCACATTACTATGGTTGAATACATCACATTAAATTGGGTGTTCTACTGCGATCTAGTTGCTGGGAAAAGCAGCGATATGGTTTGTTATTCTAGTGACATCACAGCCTATTTGTGCTTAATAAATTTAATATTTGAATCTTTTGAGGCTGTAGCTTGGTGCTTTCAATAAACTTGTTATTCGGCACGTATGTGTTAGACGATAGGTCTACTATCGATCTGCCCCGGGAAGTTGCCATCTGATTCATTCCGGAAGTGACGTCACATAGTGGGGGCATATATGTTGAGGTTCATATCTTCTTTGTTCGTGTAAATATTTTTAAGTTTGAGGTGTCATATAATAGGGTGTATAAACCTGCGTACGCATACTGAGTTTCGAGGTAATCGGTGGACCCAAGATAAAATGGCCGCCAAAACAAAAATATTGCGAAAAATTGCTTAATATATTCATGAAATATCAAGACGAGGTCACAGCTACCTCTAAATAGCTCAAAAAAATGTTTAAGTATGTGTTAATGCTTAATCTTGAAGTTCAAGTCATTTGGAGAATGTTGAATCCCCAAGGTCAAAATTTATACATCATCCGATTTTCACCAAAATTGATATTCTGACGTAAAATGAACCGCTGAAGCCGATAAAACAATTTTCGAGATCTTATCTCTACTAATTAATGAGTTATTAATTAAAAACGACCAATTATGTACCTGCCGAATGTTTCCAACCCCCATAACTTTTTAACCGAACATCACGGTTAGTATCGTTGGAATTGTCTTAAGAGTTAGTATCAGAATCAACCAATTAATTTTTTTAAGACGGTTAACCGACCGGGTAGGCCGGATATTCGTGATCTCGTGACCTTTGACCCGAGTAACCGGGGGGAAATGTCGGATAGGTTGGAATACCGTCATTAAGTACGATTATTAAGTTTTAGGACGATATTCGGTCGTTTGGTACCGGTAATCGAAAATTATCAGAAATGGGCCCTTTTTGCCAATTTTGGTACCCCCATATCTCCGAGAGGGTAATAGATGCGGGAAAACGGATTGCAGATTCGGATTTGGCGAGTCATTTTGAGTCGGAAGAAGTCCAGTATGAGAGAAAACATTGAATAGATAGATCAAAATCAATATGAAAATCAATTTCTAGATTGACTCTGTACAGGGGTCACAAGTATTAACGAAACTCGAGGGACTTTTTCGGGGGACGGTATTTTGGACCTCTATAACTCCCTCGGGGAATCAGATAGGGCCACCAAACTTACTGCGTAGCTTGTCGAAGGTACCATAAATATTGTACAGTTTTCACAAAGAAATAGGCCGGTCCATTTTTAGTGGAAGCGCATTAGAATTTAGATCGGGACCAATTTTTCTATTTTGAAATTACTAGCGATATCATAAAAAAAATATGCTAAAAAAAAACTATGCCACCAAATATTGGGGGGATATTAGATACTATATCCCCCCACCTAAAATATTGGGGAGACATGCCCCCCGTCCTCCCATGATCGCCGCCCATGACACTATGAACAACAGAAAAGTTCTTCCTGATACTGCAAGCAAGCACTTCCCGCGCACTAAAATACTGCATATTTGCAGCCAAATGCAGTTCTAATTATTTGTTGTTATATTTCGTCTCAGCCTACTGAACTTTAGTCCGATGGCAAGCTATTCAAATATCTTACATCACTGCTCATTTACTAGCCGTGCGGCTGGGGTAGTTTTTCTTAAAGGATGAGTACATCATTTTCAAAAGGCCCAGTAATGAGAAGAAAGAAGGAACAAGAGGCCTGTTTCTGGCTTTAACACCCCAGAGAAATACAATGACTCAAACTTTTCTTTGTTTTGTATTTCAAAGGAAAATAATAGTATAAATGTACAAAAAAAGAAAACACTTAAAGTGTGTATAATGATGAAGAAAGTTCAATCATTGCCTTGTGAAGTTATTAATTATACATAGTAATGCAAAGCCACACCCCTCATAAATATAGTTATCGAGTTATAGGCTACCAACTAATAACATACTAACGTTTGACCCTGTGACCTCATTAATATTCATTATGAGCACCAAAATCAATAGGGTTTATCTAATTATAATGGACCACCCACCCACCTATCAAGACTGTTATTGATCAATCATTCCCTAGTCTAGTTATTGTGCATACCAACTTCGGTTACAAAAGTAAATATCATCCCGCCTCCTCATAAATATGCATGATATCAATTGCAAGACACATCAGCATGTATAGGTGGTGTACCAATATCACCATACCAAGTTTAAAGAAACTCCAACTTATATATATGATGAATCATAGTCAGATTATTACTCATTGTGGATTAAATCTGCACTTGTTGGAATTTGCATTGCATCTCACACGTGTCCAAGGATTTGAGAAGACTTTATCTTGGAAGAATAGTCTTGTGTAACCTGTAAAACTGCCTTTTTGCAGACAATGTTAGTTATACATGGCCAATCACAAATTCGCAACGATTATTATAACATGTAGCCTATGAAATTTCAATGGGTTTACGATTACACGGGTGGAGTAGATTACATTTTATCAACTCAAAGTCAAACAGACCCAAAAGTTAGTCTTTAATCTACCATATTTCTCAAATATCGTGGTGAAATTTTAGCTGTAGGACAAGTAAATATCCACTGGTTTGAACAAAAATTGGAGAAGAAATATTACATAGGTCTACCTGGAAAATCCAGACGAATTTTCAATACATCCCGCAGTTTCTCTTCCAGATAATTAGGCCCTAACTTATTGTGCACGGTCTACGTACCTGGGTATGTGTATATCCAGGGAATGCTTGTGATTGGCTGAAACCCTAAAGCTTTTATGAGATCAATTTTGATTGGTGCTAACATTCTGTGACAACGTCGTAGTGAAACTGAGTGCCCCACGATACGTAACGTTACTATTGTAGGCTACACTACTGCCTGTCGGCTTGCAAACTGTAATATCCTACATATATCTGGGGCTTAACCACCACTCCGGTAAGGCCTGGACAGAGGAATCCATGTCATCATCAAATTAACCCGAATTAGTTAAGGAGCCTTCTAAATATTTAGAACTCTCAAAAAGATGAATATCTTGAAAACTAGATGAGATATAGAAACAGTAGCGTGACTTCTATGGGCTCGGACCGTGCTGAGCCGGGGGCCCCGACCAAAGGGCGGGCCTCCGCTATACTGATGCACAGAAAAAGGGTACCTCTTTGGATATAGGGAGGGCCCGTTTTACTGGGAAAGAAAACTCATGCAAGACTGAACAAGACAATATACATATTTTCACGTGATACGGACATCATGATCATGGGCTCATTGGGCATTAATGTATGTATCGAGCTAGTTGTGTTATTTATTATGATCGAACACAAAGTATATAATTCAACCCACCCACCCACCCCCCTTTTGAATTTTTTGGAATCCTGGTGATGCCTACATGTAAAATGGTGGCACTTAGAGAAAGGCTTTTGTCACCCAAAATTTTCTGAGAAATATGCATTTTTTTGTGTGTAACATCAATAAATTGAATAGTAGGTGATAATTCATTCTTTCCCGTGGCATGAAAATGTTCGCTGCTCGCCCCAATGAAAAGAAATATAGGCTA
>KN882929.1:95429-109072 GCA_000934455.1 Apostichopus parvimensis
TTCAATACATCCCGCAGTTTCTCTTCCAGATAATTAGGCCCTAACTTATTGTGCACGGTCTACGTACCTGGGTATGTGTATATCCAGGGAATGCTTGTGATTGGCTGAAACCCTAAAGCTTTTATGAGATCAATTTTGATTGGTGCTAACATTCTGTGACAACGTCGTAGTGGGACACATTTTGACAATTTGAAAATTTTGCAAGGCTTTATTCCTCATTATATTTTCTTAAAGTTTGGCCAAATCGAACATTTGTCTAGTCCTCTTCCTCTTCCCTCTTCCCTTAATATATTTGGTATAATTAGTTCTTAAAACTTCCCACTTGATACAAAAAGACATTTGATTACCTACAAATGAAAATTTTTTTTGTTTGGTTAATGCTTCAAAAAATGATGTAAATTAAGTAGGGCGATCTTGTACTTATTTGTTCCCAATGGATACAAAAGGACATTTTTATTACGAAAATGTAATCATCATTTTATTTTATGCGCCTATTAACGCTTAACATTCAGATGAATTTCATTTAAAGTTCGAATAGAAGTCACAATTGACCTTTGTCATCCCGTATAAGCATCCTGACCAAAATTTGGGAAATATCGTCTTTAATATTGTAATGCTGTAGCATTATCAGTTTGTTTTATTTTTTTGCCAAAATCGAGACTTTTCCTATTCTTTTCAAAATAACGTAAATGTAGAAGGGCGCTCTTCTATTATATATCAGGCATTATGTTGTTCTTATTTGTTCCAAATTGATACAAAAGGACATGTTTGGATTCGATGATAATCGTAACCTATGCAGGCAGAGAATGTGTGTATGTGTGTGCACACTTCGGTGTGTGTTGTGGCAAGTTCCTAGTGACTAGAGGTTAACTGTAATTAAGGTTTGTAAGAAGGCCTTGATACTAGACTGTAAACCACTGTAGTACGATATTATATATATATTGTATGCTCCGGAGCGACGTGCTGAAGCATACGGAACTACGTTCGAGAGAATTCCATTTGATTCTACGGATGTCCATAAGCTTATCTGCAATTACCAACAGCCTCCTTGGCTGGTCGGTGGGAGACATGGTAGATTATAAAACAGGTTTCCACAAATTGGCCTGTGGTAACTCAAATGACCTTTGACCTCCACCAAAAACAATAGGCTTCTTTTACTCATTGTGGTTCACTTACTCAGCCAAATATGAGATTGGTCCAAGCTTCCCTTCTTAAGATATCGTGTTAACAAGCGAGGTGTCACGCGCACACACCCACGCATACACACGCACACGCACACATACACACACGCACACACGCACGCATGCATGACTTCATAGGTTACGATTATCTTCGAAACCAAAAATCACTGACTGCATCAATACCTGGTGTAGTCAATGGAGAGTTAAAATAAACCCAGATAAATCTAAATTTGTAATCTAAATTTAAATAACCTTACTCTTAAAGACTTGACTGTAACATATAACTTTCTAACGTCACCCCCAGTAAAGGGGGGGGGGAGGCAGAGGCAGGGGCCCCTAGTTTACGAACCCAGTGGCTAGAGGACATGTGAGTAAAACACCGGAAGTATAGCCAGGTCTGACTTAGCCGCCCAGTAAATTAGTCAGCTTGTCCTTCCTCTTAGTTTTGACTTATTAGCTCATCTTTCCCATAGGGAGTATGATAGTTCCTTTGTCAATTAGCGATACACGGCTATGTTAGTTGCCATAACAACAGTTGCCATGGTATTGATCAATGTTCCAGAGTAGCTGCTCTCGAGAGTCACCCATGGTGGGGTACACCAGGGTGGCCGGAAGATGACTGAGGGAGGGGTCAAAACGTGTGTAGCGCGTGTGGGTGGCTGTGATGGCTAGTTTATATCTACACACGATATCTTAACATCCAAAAGTTGAACTAAAGTCATACTTGGTAGATAGATGCCCTATGATAAGTTATATGTACCCTATTGTGATTGGTTCTCATCTTATGAATATTAATGAGTGAGCGGGGCCTAACGTAATATTCGGTTCATCCTGGTATGGTGATGTTGGTACATAATAAACGCATTTTCATGACGTCTCAAACTTTATGTCATTAATATGAATTTCATTAAATTGCAATAAAATGGCTTTTAATCACAAGACAAGAACATCATGTTTCACGGGTTTCCTCCTTGGCATGATTGGTTTGTCACACTACATTCATACAATCCTGGCAACCGTGTCCTTTTTTGTGTGCATATCATGAATATCAATCAGTGAACACAAATTTTTTAATTAGATATCTCTGAAATAGTATATCTAATAAATTTTATACATGCACTTGGATAATACGACGTAAGAATATAGATACATGCTTATGAGATCATAAAATTGACCTCATTAATATTCCTGAATGTATCTGTTTTATACGACTTTGTCTACATGATACCTGATTCCTGGTACCTTCCTTTATATGTTATCAATAGATAATCCCTCTTCATTTTAGTGTGCACAAGTTCATTAACATGAACATGTATGGCTTACCACACTATGAACATGTTTAGGCATCGTAACCATTAAACGTGTGGTTATCTCATGTTGGGGAAACCTTGCAATTCAACCGGATTTTATCTCAATGTGTGAGGAGGAGCTCGGGCAATTCTTCATCTTAGTGAGAATTTCATCGCAACTTTCCAGCTCATCAAACGACATGTTATCTATCTATTTATTATTCATCGAGGTAAAGAAAATTGGCAGCAATATGTAAAACTATTCTAGTTTGCCACCAAACAATCACTTTAAAGCCGTTACAGGATCCATGTTAATCACTTCATGAATACAAATGGTCAGTTTGCTTTTTAAATGTAAATAAGTAATGTCACACATGGTACTGAATACCGATACAGTAACTTTTCCAGAAGCTGGGATCGAATTCCTAAAGACAAAAATAAATGATTAGGTGTCGATGTCATTCTATATTGACACATTTGTGCCTATATGCATTACGCATATGTGCACGAAGTCTGTTATCCTGCCCACAATAACCAATTAAGGCCTCAGTACATATATGTCGTTGCTATTCTTGCAAATATACTTTCATACATAATTCACATCAGCTATTCTGGTTCCTATATTTCTCTATTTAACCTAAAAACGGTATTATTTTCTTTGTATTAAATGCTTTTTCATTACCCCTCGTTTGGCAGTGTTCAGAGTGACACAGTGAGACGCGAAATATTGATTGAAACCAGGAGTGGTTCGTGACAACTCATAATCATAACTAACCGCAAAGTCTATCTCTAATTAGTAAACTAAAGGTGGCTAGGGCACCAAGGGTGATTGAGACTTGTAACATGTTACTTTAACGTTTACTTCTTTGTTTCTATGTTATTTTTTTATCGAGTATTACACATTTAAAGAAAAGATGTGACTTCCTGCACTTTTGGAAACACGTGCTATCTTTCTCAATAGATTATTCATTAGTGGCAGAACAAGTTGAGACTTGCAGGAAGGAACAGAATACTCCAAAATGCTCGGTGGGATCTTGTATCTTGTTCATAACGCTAGATAGATAGCTTACAGACACATACACATTCGGCTCAATTGATTTGCCAAGATGATATCTCAGTCACTCTTCTGTTACAAGATAAATTATGTCCGCGATGAAATCAGGAGGTAGTTCTTATCCAGGGTCGCAAAAAACAGACACGAATATGGCAAGCCATGTGGGACAAACACTGCATAATATATCCGCGTATTAATTGGAATTTATACGCGTATTAATTGGAATATATACACGTATATATTATTAGCCAATCATATGGCCAAAATATATCTGCGTATTAATTCGAATATATACACGTATTAATTCGAAAATATACACGTATTAATTCGAATATATATACACGTATTAAATAGGATATATATGGGGATTAAATCCAATATATGCACGGATTAATTAGAATATACACGTAAACACATTTCCGCTCTTGCTGTGTACCAACGATAAATGTTTTGGCGGGCTCGCGAGATCGCTTCATAAAGCGAAACTTTACACATGTACAACACATAAATATTCGAATTAATACGCGTATATATTCGAATTAATACGCGGATATATTATGCGGTGTTTGTCCCACATGGCTTGCCATACACGAAAGAGATAAAAACCCACGTATTTGAGACAGCTAAGTTTGAACACCGGAGTATTTCTTTATGTAAAAGTTAGAATTTTCTGTAAATATGCAATTTTACAACTTCGTTAACAGCTGATTAATTCTGATTCTCCTTCATATAGATTGGCCAAGTTGAAATCGATTCTCGCTGCTTTCCTCAACAGAATAAGATGGGCAAACACTAAGTAAGAAATAGCTTGGTCTTGACCCATTTCCCCTCCTATATGCGACTACACCAAACTCAGAGCAAAATCAGTAGCTGCATTTCTAGAGTGGGTGAGCGAATGGTGGTAGTTGATTGCAAGCAAACTTTTTTGGTGGGGGGGGGGGGGTGGTGGGGAGTTGCACCTGTATAAAGTGTTCACATCAAGGCAAAGCTGTTCAGTTTTGTTTTACCGGAGCCGACTGGGGGAGGAGCAATTACGGGAAAGCATCAAGAATGGGGAGGGAGAAATTTCCCCACACTCCAGGTTACCTACCTCTGCTGCCGCCCCACCCCCCAGGACAAAATGGCGTCATGTAGTCTAATTCATAGATAGTTCCGGCACCCTCCCCTCCATGCAAACCGCCTTATACTCACTACTGCACATATTTGGTAGACTTTCAAGCTACGTAGAACTCCATGGTATAGGTTCAACTACACATGGCAGAATAAATATATGAGCAAATGAACAATGGAAAGTGACTGGGCATATTACACAGAAATTAGAAAAGTGCAACGGAACTTGTTTTCGACTAGAAAGAGATTGTTACCAGGTGTGTGCAGTATGTGCCCGACCCTGTCTACCAACTGTACTACTACTACTACTACTACTACTACTACTACTACTACTACTACTACTACTACTACTACTACTACTACTACTACTACTACTACTACTACTACTACTACTACTACTACTACTACTACTACTACTACTACTACTACTACCGAAAGGCTGGTTATAAAGTTAAACACAGAAATTTCAGCCAAGCATACAAATGACTGTAATGTGCACTAATGACTATAATAATAATTACATACCTGATAAACTTATGTCACACTGAAACACTAGTTTATGACGAGTCGGGTTTGGATGTGTTAGCGTATATTGATGATGAACGTGAGAGCTACAGAGAGAAATAAAATACAAAAAGAGAGGAGAAAAACGGGAATTTAAGTGATAGGTGATATCACTAGTTTGGCATTCACCTGCAGTCTGAGGAGGAAATTTGTATTATTTAAATCTATTAGTATGAACATTTCACGGAAGTTGGAAGATGGGGAAGGGTGGGGGGGGGGGGCTGTGTCGTTGGTTGCAAAAATGTGTAGAAAAGTACAAACGTTCGTAGCTTACTTTATATAGGGGAATGGGGTGGCTTCTTTGATATTCATCAAGACCAGTTAAGAGGTCGTTAGTCGTTTTCGAAAGTGGAAATCGACTGCGCATTTCAGCATGAGTTCAGGGACGACAACTTGTGTTTTGTTGTCTATCGAGGTTTGGTAATCGTACCTCCGAAGTTAAACCTTACCCCCCCCCCCCCATCAACACGCTGCTTCTTGGCACTGTAAAGTTTCATTTCTATCCCTCTGTCTCTCTCAGTCAGTTTCTTTTAGTATATTAACATCCTAATGAGCCTGGTAGTTCTCTATTGTATGCGAAACGTGGATGAGCGATCAGTCATCAAATGTGACAACGTTCCGATTAATTTATAATGAAATTTCTCCTCAATTCCACTATCCGGTTGGAGTTAACTTCTTCACAATGTTACTAGTGGGCTATGAATATTGATATACAAGGCCACAAAATTGCGATTTCGTGTGAAGTCGATAAATCAAGTCATGTGTACACTGACGTCAGCCATACTCACTTAATTATACATTGGGACAAAAAGGTGTAGTTCAAGCTATCTAAGCGTATAGCCAAGGGACTAGGGAGGGATACATCATGTAATTCACAGATAACGACTAAGATGTAATCAATTTCATCTAATTTTGTGAAAGAAAGTCTCCCTCTATATGAATTACATGACCATAGAAATAACACATCTTTCGCAGGGGTGACATTACTTCAATGGTGAAGCCAACGAAACACGGACAATCGTATCATTTTGTATTATTTTTGTAACGGTACAACTCTATTGATATCACTGTAGCCTATTGCTGTAAATTGGAGATCAGTATACTAAACGAAAATTAAGAGGACACGGTTGCCGAAGATCGCGGATGTGTGGGAACGTTGGATACATGCAGCAAGGCCTTACATCTCCTGCTAAGCGCTCTGTTGGTGTCTGTGTTTTATAAGTCCATGGTAGTCAAAATCAGTCGAGCACAGCTTACCAAATCGAGAAGTCTCAAGTAAGGCTTACTCATTTATGTTATCACTCCTTTATAGATCTTTGTATCCGAGAAAGATAAAGAACTTATCAGGGATTGAGCTTCCCCAATTCTGTTGTATTGTTTTAAACTATGTACAATTCATTGACAATGCAGACAAAGAAGGTATACTGTACAGGCAATAGTATTGACGTCACCATTAGTAGGAAAATCAGAACAGGTCAAAAACATAATAAACCCCAACCGTATGAAATGGAGACATCACTGCACTTCAAAATACTGGACCGTTGTGCCAGAGTTTAATGTCACTGTAATGAAAAATACGGTAACAAACTTGTACTTTTAAAATCATGTTGGTATAACCCGACACCTCACACTCCCCTGACGCGTATGTGTGTGCATTTGGGTGAAATTAACTGCGGGAGGGGTGCAGAATTGCTTTATCTCCATCAAGTAAACCTTAGCGTCATGCTAATAACTAATGCACGAACAAATGGCCATAATATACGGAACCTATAGTCTTCAAATTGTAAACTCAGTAAGTAAGATCTCGCAGTCATTATCAACTCCCTTCATCTGTCAATCTCTCTCTCTGTATGTCTTGGAACAAGCAGGGAAGCATAGTAAATGAAAAGTGGACATGACAAGTAGGATGTCAGCTGTCAGCAGTATATATCAAACTTCACGGGCCTCTTGAACAAGCATGATAAGGTGTTAAAACGTGTCGATAACACAACTTGTTTCTTTTTTCCCTTTCCAGCAATCCAAGCGCTAGGTTTTCATTACCTTTAGTTTGAATACGGGTAGTTTAATATGATCGTCTATTACCGATCCGGTAAATACTGAAGCTAAAGATAGCGCTAAGGTGAATGTTTTTGAAATGGTAAATATACAATACACATTCTTTAAAGATGTAGGCCCTAACACCTGCCTACCATGCAAGAACTCCAAAATGTTGTCACATCACAAAGGTGGTTAATTATCTGAAACATCGGCCTATTGTCAAAATGATTGACGATGAGTATGTTTTCACTGTTGAGCTTGTAATTCTTCAGTTGGTCCTAAGTTAAATGCTCTGTGGTACCGTGAAGTTTGGCTGCGTTGATTAAGACAACTAGGATCAACAAGGTATGTTGTTAATTAGTGGGTCCTGCTCTTTGGCTAAATGATCTTCACATGTCTTCAGCAGTGTCAACGTGATAACAACGCATTATTGTAAGATATAAGATAAAAAGAAAGTAAAACGTATCGTCCACCAGTTTATGACTTGTTTTTGACGATTTCGCTTTAAACGTGAAACTGCTCATGTATAACGGTGAATGTACGATTTACCCAGTTTTACGTTCCATATATATATATACCTGAACCAATTCATATGAAGAACATTTACAGCAAAAGTTCGAAAACTGTCAGCGATTTTATCGAGCAATCCGATTTTCCGTACGATACCTAAAATGAAAGACTTAAATATGGTTTGATTGACGATAGGCCTACTATATGTTGTAAGAAAACTGACGTTCCTCATAGTGAAATAATTATGTTGCTTACCTTTTTGTAAATGATGTACACTTTAGTCCTACATGAACTTGAAGGGGTTTACTTCGTCATAAATTTCACCAGAGAATCACAATAAACTATTATATTCTAACAAAATCCTTGTTTAAACGAAAGCGAAGCGAAGTAGAATCGAGACTACTGGTCACTATAATTTACATTAGACATATAGCACTACCATGCACTACAATGCATTGTTACGCTGCATCGACGAAGCAGCAGAAATGAAGATTATGTTCCAACACAAAGTAATAAATGAGGAAAAGGCATTAATATAAGAAGGGACATTTGCTCTTGTTCTTTTCCTTTTCCTTATCAATTACTTTCTCTCCTCATTTGTTCGATTTCCTCAACCTTCTTCATTATCTCCGATCGCATCCCATCCATCTCAAACACATCCAACATCCCATACGTATCCCATCCCATACATATCCAGCATCCCATCCCATCCCATACATATCCAACATATCATCCCAGACATATCCAACATCACATCCAATATCCCATCCCATCCCAGACATCCCCAAATCCCATCCGATACCCATTCCCATACCACATCGCAAACCCATCCCGGCCCATACATATCCAACATCCCATCCCATACCCATACATATCCAACATCCCATCCCATACATATCCAACATCCCATACAATACATATCCAACATCCCTTCCCATACCCATAGGCCTACATATCCAACATCCCATACCCATCCAACATCCCAAACCCATCCCCGCCCATACATATCCAACATCCCATCCCATACATATCCAACATCCCATCCGATACCCCATCCCATACCCAATTCCGGCTATATATCCAACATCCCATTCGATATTCCATCCCATAACTCCTCATGGAATCGGTCCATGCATGCATAGACCATATGGTGGTTCAGTAGTGTCAATTTACTGCAATGTATGAATTACTAGATAACAATCATATACTACCTTCACTTGTAAGGTTGAACTTCATACTAATTTTACTATGGTCTCCTACTATGCATATTTTCCCGGGGAACAAACATATGTCTTTGCTATCCAGACATAACCGTTTGATTGGATAGTGTTTGCATAATATACCGGTGCTGTGGCCGAGTGGATAAAGGCGGTGGCATTTGAAGCTATGAGGCTTAGCAATCGGAAGGTTCGGACTCGATACCCGGCCTGGTCATAGTTAGGTGCAGGTTTTTCATCCAAGAGCAATCTACGGTTTTCCCATCTGAAATGACTGTCTAAATTGAAAAAGATTCTAAATTTGAGTTAAATTGTTGAATTGGAAGCCACCTGACGTGTAAGTTGTAATCCCTAAGCCCTTGCGGGTTTTCCCACATTTGCGGTCGCTTTAGCGTCGTAAAATTTACTACTTATTATTATCAATATTTATAATATGCTCTACCCTCCTCCATTCCGCTGTATACCAAACCACGAAGCTGATCGCAATTAAAGACCGAAAATTCGTCGAGGTCGTCTTAGCGCCAGCAAAAAGCAAGCAAGAAATTTTACTTCATTCTAGTTCACGACTGATCATCAACAGTGTCATCGACAGAAATGTATATCCTTGTCTAATCCAGCGGATTCTCTCAAACCGTCGATTGTTCATATCTTCCTTCGTGACAAACTATCAGTTATGAGTATAGTCCAAAAAATATTGATAGACTTATGCGTACCATGTTAACATGGCACGTGATAAAACTTGCTGTGGTTGTTTGCATGTATTTTGAAACAGAGAATGCATTGCTGACGACCATACCTTGGAAAAGTTGATTTCATTGGAAAGCATACTTCAACATATGACGTCATGTGTTTATTTCGCTTCCTATTCTTGCTTTAAGTCACACTGTTCAACTTTTCGTAAGAGGAAGCATATGGGAGTACACTATCAAAATAGAACAGTAAGTACGGTTAGAGGCTATTTTTGTCACTTTTGTTTCATTCCAAATGAAAGCTAACGGTATTTTACCAATGGAGATTTGTGTCGCGATAAGGGAAACCATATAATCTATATATTTTATATCGCCTAACCTCATGTCAACCTTGATTAAAGTTAAGAGCAATTTCTGGTTTATGCCTGTAGAGAGATGATGGCAAATAAATTGTTAATGAATCCGCAGATGACTTCTCCGATTATATTATCTTTCTGATGAAGAAAAAAAAGGGCTTGGGATGTGAGCAAGTCTCTCCGCTTTAGGAAACATCAACTGGAACTTAATGCGGCCTTGAAGGAAGATTCGCAATTCTGATCCTGAATTTGAAGACGTGATGTTATATAAGTTTTACGCAATCAATAGTTTTCTGGCTCTATTGTGGAACAAGACCGAAAGGCAAACATGTTTTCTTGAATGCTACCAAATCATTACTAAAGAGGCGATACTGCTACCACAGTAAAACTATAGTCCGCTGTCCTACGGATATGTTGTGCTGAAGATTCTCTCAGGAATATAAATCTACATCTATACGTAAAATCAATCCGCAAGACTGTTTTTTTTAATTTTACTGAGAGTGCCCCCGCAATAAAATCAGTCCTATGCAACGACGAAAGTTAGCTATCTTCGCCAAGACTGCTGGCGACGATTGTCATAGATCGCTCAACGTGAATATATTAGCTGCCTCAGATTATAACCTAATAGGTCATAGGTCAGGAAAAGTAAGCTTATTGTTCAGCCATCTTTGGAATTCTTCAAATTTGGCTAGGTGATGCAACAAGTATTTCACTTAAGCATAATGCAATATTTTACTGAAGAAACATACAATTTAGCTTAGCGAAAGTACAAGTTAGCTTAAGTGAACTACAATTTAGATTAAGTAAAGGACGATTCTACGTAAGTTAAATTCAATTCGACTTAAACTTAAAGTGTAAAAACAAGTTAAATTAAGTCATATTCTTCTATTGTTTATAAGTATAGAACAATTGTACTTAAAGTTAAAGAAACTTTTCAAGTTAATGGAAATGCGATTGGTGAAATTGGTTGTCGCGTCACTGACCATGACTCAACACAAAATGAAAGCTCGGTAAGTGCGCGCAATTAGTTGTCCGTAGCATATTTATAAATACATTTGATCAACACATTGGGGGGGGGGGGTGAGTATGGGGCGGGAGAGTAAAATCACTTCATTTAAAGGAGAATGAAATGTGTTTGATAACATCGACAAAACTTACGGCGTTGCAGTTTTCGAAGCCGAACTGAGTCTTAGAAAGCTAGGTTGAACTAGTTCACTTTCGTTTGTGTGAAAACTTGGTACAGTATAACGTCATAAGCATATATGGACCATAATGCTTGTGTGTTTTAGTCACAGTTATATTTGCCATAGTTTGTCATTGAAAAATATTGTTGATATGATCTTACATTCTTTCCTGGAGGCTATAACTGTGCCTGATCGAGGGAATGGAGGTGTTGCAAGACCTGAAACGCTTGTGAAAGAGCTAGGAGGGTGGGGTGTCCCAATGGTTAGGAGATATTTAGGGCCTTCCCAGCATAACTTTTTAACAACAAAATAAAGAAACGACATATACCAATGGCCCATGGAGACAGATAAATTTCGTATGCATTAAACACGTTACCATGTCAACACATCACTGCTAATACTGTGTGAGCTGAAACCAGCTGCAGTCTAGGTTGGTTCAAGATCCAACCTAAGAATCATAGCCCGGCTTCCTTAATAAATTAAGCCTATTTTTTTTTGCGTTTGGCCAATTAAAGCTAATTATAAATACCCGACATAATTAAAAGAAAGAGCCTATACTCATTTCGTAATAGCCACTCGCGAAGTCACTCAGAATTTCCTAAGCCATGTGTAGAGGGGTCCTCCACGTAAAGTAATGTCAGATATATCGTCTACCTCAAACGTCATTTGTCATATGCAAGCTTTTTGTCCTTTCGTTTTACATTTTGTTGATAAGATCTTAATCTCTCAATAAGTGTTATTAACAACGGTTACTTGCATTAACATGAGACAACATGTTTTACTTTACTTATAACGGTTGAGGGAAGTCCATCACATTATAAACTCGAAAGATTGGTAATGTCGGACAAATTGGAAAAAGATTTTCAGTAATGTCACCAACATGGAGGGAGGATCTTTAACTTAAATGAAAATACTGTTAAGCTTTATTAGTAAGAAAAATAAAAAATAAAAAACTTTATACTTAAGTGAATAGCAGTTAACTAAAGTAAAATGTAATTGTAGTGAAACCAAGTTGTATTCTAATTAAGAGTAATTAAATTTAGCTCAAGTAAAATATTTATTTAAGCCATAGTTCATTTCACTTTAAGAAGACAAGTTACTTTAGTTAAATACAATTTAGCTTAATTAACAATTTTCTACTAATTGAATTCAAAGGAAAAACAATATTCGATTTAAAGGGAGTGAAGACCCGCGCACAAAGAAACGTCTGATGCCGGTAATCTGACCTAATTTCGAAAGAGGTGTCCGTGCAACAAAATGGCAACGATTGAACAAAACTAACTAATGACTTGTTCGTTTATATTAATTTAATGACATTATTCTTACTCTCACTGTATACGTATAATTTTATAATAAAGAAATAAAAAAACAGGGAAACCTTTGAATATTTTTACTATATATTCTCATCAATTTCAATAATTACTAAGAGTTGTCATATAATGGCCATCTATTAGATATTGTTATCAAATATTTATCTAATTTTCCTTTGTTTCCTGCAATTGAAAGAAGGTAAACTGGCGGCATTATCCAACTAACATGTATTATTTTTACTTTTCGGACCTTTTCCATAATTTTAAAGTAAATAAATCTCCGAAATGATCAGAAAATGATTACTTTGAAATGATACACTTCCTGTAAGTAGATTTACCGAACAAAGTTACTTTCCAATAATCGTAGACTCTACGGAAACACTCATCGTTTACAAACCCGGACTAAAATTCATGTGAAAGGTAGTCCCGGACTGAAATAACTCACCCTGACTAAAAATTCAAGGAAAAGCTTGTTCCTTCCGACTTGAACTTCAGACCACGGACTAATATTCCTATAGAACAAACAGTCCTATAGGGACTACTTTTCCAAGCGGACTACTTTTTACTGTGACAGTAACTTTAACAGCGGGGTGGGTTGGGGAGGGGAGGGGGAGGGGAGTGGAGGGGTGTGGAGAGGGAGGGGAGGGGAGGGTGAGGTGAGGGGCAGATGTAATGCATACGGACTCATCATGGGATTTTAGCAGACAGAAAACATTTTGGGTGAGTCTATACAGACTGGATAAATTCATTGTTTAGAGAGAGAGATCTGGATGCTTTAAGTGATAGGCCAATGTTACAGTAACAATGAAACCAATCAATCATTACATTAATTATTATTCTAGATTTCCCACCTTTTGTTCTGTGGAAGTACTGTCAGAATTGTCAATGATAATTTTTCCTTTTGAGAAACAATTGCTGTTGTGTCACACGTCGCAATTTATAGTTGAGATTTTATCATAACTTTCTGCATTATATAGAAGCCATTTACGAAAGAGGAAAGCAAAACATAAGTGTAATTATTATCAGTACCACTGAATTATGAACATGTGAAACTTCTCCATATAAGACTGCATCATTGTGCACGCCCGCAAGGTAATGTTTGACTTTGGTATAGACAGAATTAATTCAGCCGGTATCTAATA
>KN882929.1:111336-126613 GCA_000934455.1 Apostichopus parvimensis
GAAGAAGAAGAAGAAGAAGAAGAAGAAGAAGAAGAAGAAGAAGAAGAAGAAGAAGAAGAAGAAGAAGAAGAAGAAGAAGAAGAAGAAGAAGAAGGGGGAGGAGAAGGAAAATTTCGAGGGGCAAACCATTGTCTTCAAATCGGTGTACCCCTTGCCTGCAGGCCTGGCAAGGGATGTGAGGGGGGGGGGGCTATATGCTACGGAAATTTAACCATTACAATCACACAGTCATGAGCTAATTACTTGAATCCAGACATAAAACATGTCAATGACTTGAATCAAAGACCCAAAATGAAGACTTCAGCCACCTGTCCAAACTCTTAGCCTCTCTGCAAGATCTGCAAGATTAACGAGTCAGTTGCTACAGGAAGAGGGAGAGAGCGAGAAAGACTACCAAAGTAAACCTGTATGGTGACAAAGATACATATACGTAGCGACACAGTGAAATGATTCTGGTAAAAACAAACTGCCTACCAACCTAACCACATCTCTCCTCTCTCTCTCTCCATTTACTTTCAGTTTAATTTACTGTTCAGTTCCTATGTATTATCTATGCACATCTATCTATGCACATCTTTCTTTTGCTATTCAGTTCCTATGTATTATCTATGCACATCTTTCTTTTACTATTCAGTTCCTATGTATTATCTATGCACATCTATCTATGCACATCTTTCTTTAACTATTCAGTCCCTATGTATTATCTATGCGCATATATCTATGCACATCTTTCTTTTACTATTCAGTTCCTATGTATTATCTATGCACATCTTTCTTTTACTATTCAGTTCCTATGTATAATCTATGCACATCTTTCTTTTACTATTCAGTTCCTATGTATTGTCTACGAACATCTTTCTTTTACTATTCAGTCCCTATGTATTATCTATGTACATCTTTCTTTTACTATTCAGTTCCTATGTATTATCTATGCACATCTTTCTTTTACTATTCAGTTCCTATGTATTGTCTACGAACATCTTTCTTTTACTATTCAGTCCCTATGTATTATCTATGTACATCTATCTATGCACATCTTTCTTTTACTATTCAGTTTCTATGTATTATCTATGCACATATATCTATGCACATCTTTCTTTTACTATTCAGTCCCTATGTATTATCTATGCACATATATCTATGCACATCTTTCTTTTACTATTCAGTTCCTATGTATTGTCTATGCACATCTTTCTTTTACTATTCAGTTCCTATGTATTGTCTACGAACATCTTTCTTTTACTATTCAGTCCCTATGTATTATCTATGTACATCTATCTATGCACATCTTTCTTTTACTATTCAGTCCCTATGTATTATCTATGCACATATATCTATGCACATCTTTCTTTTACTATTCAGTTCCCATGTATTATCTATGCACATTTTTCTCTGGTCTAAGGTCGGATTGATGCCCGAAATCATCCCCATTCCATGAAAGGCAATGTACAATGCCCAACAGGAGTTCTGACGTAGTGGTCAACATTGTTAGCCAATGACACAGACAAAATGGTCTGAAAGAACCCATTCACAAAATCACCGCGTATTGGAAGAATATTACGTGCGCAATTTCTCCCGACTCCGACATTTCCCAAGGAAGGATTTAACCTTGGCGCAGATTTCGCTCACAAAAATGAAGAATGACGAGTCAACAAAGTTGACACAGTATTCCAGAGAGCCAGGGTTTGGAGAATTCAAATGTTGGAAAAGGAAGGTGCAAAATTTGCAGAAACTGGTTTCTGTTCGGCGCTCGAAAATGACCGCTTACATGTAAATCCCTTTCTCTGTTTTTAGTCAACACAGAGACTAACAATTTTACCGTTATTTGATTCTATATTAACCATCTTACCGCTCCAAAGTCCAGAGAGTCACGCATACACAATGACAAAAACTGATCAGTATTATCATACGTTGTATGAGAATATTGAACACGTGCTATTACATAGTATGTTGAGGAATATGAAGCCAACTAGTAGTATAACAAATCATACGTTGTATGAGAATATTGAACACGTGCTATTACATAGTATGTTGAGGAATATGAAGCCAACTAGTAGTATAGTCAGTATTGCTAATTTCGGAACACTGACAATTTCGGACACCCCTAAGAAATGCACGATTTCACCATGACAACCTACAGGAAGAGCCAAATTTCACCAAAAAGTACGTAATGACCCGTGTGCAAGTAAATACTTACATATTTGTCAATAAAACGACGGAGATCTATGAAGTCTGTTATAATTACTGAAAGAGCAACTGCGCCACCAATTTTATCACCAGCGCCACACTGTGGGACTGTGTGTCCGAAAATTAGCAATACTCTAGCAAAGAAATACCAGTTCCACAATCACAAGAATCTTCTTGGAATACAACGTGAAAACAGTTTGCAGGAAAGAAAGTTTGGCCGTGTATCGTAATATAACACACTTCTCCCACCATATCAAGTATATTTTCAGGTGATTTATACCAGAAGATATAGTTTTGGGGTGTTTTAAGGCTTAGGTGTCCGGAATTGTCCATGTCCATGCTATAACAAATCATACGTTGTATGAGAATATTGAACACGTTCTATATCACATAGTATGTTGAGGAATATGAAGCCAACTATGTAGTATAACAAATCATACGTTGTATGAGAATATTTAACACGTGCTATTACATAGTATGTTGAGGAATATGAAGCCAACTAGTAGTATAACAAATCATACGTTGTATGAGAATATTGAACACGTTCTATATCACATAGTATGTTGAGGAATATGAAGCCAACTATGTAGTATAAAAAATCATATACGTTGTATGAGAATATTGAACACGTTCTATCACATAGTATGTTGAGGAATATGAAGCCAACTAGGAGTATAACAAACGTTACGTAAGATAAACGTGCAAGTAGTGTTCTCATAATTTGCCAGAAGTCGTTATTTTCATATTGCACGAAATTAATAAATGAAACTTAAGTGTTACAATATTACTTTGTTAATTGTACCGATATATAAGCAATACTGACATTAGTAATTCAGACAGATTCACGGAATGTGCTTAAAGTGTAAACTTAACTTCCATAATGCTCATCCCGGTAAACTACTAAAAATATATCTGTGTGAAAGCATGTGGGCATTGTGAACTAGCTAATAATATTAATAATGGGTGACATAAGACAGAACAAGGCATGCTGACACTCATTAAGATATTCATACAAAAATATCACTAACAATATTAATCAGTGGACTCAACACGTTAGAATTTATCCTTTGACGACCCATGAACATGAAGGGCACTGCTTTAATGAACCATTGAACCGCCTATTGCTACGCCTATATCACAAAGTGTTACCATTAAATCCAGTGATGAGAATTGCTTCTGAAAAACTTTGTTAAAAAACAATTTTCTACCAGAACTGATGACAGTATCTGTTCATCGTCATTTTCAATTAGTCACCTCAGGCTTATTCCTGTATTGTTCACATCCCCCAAGGATTTTTAATAATCTTATGGTTTTGTAATAATCTTTGGTATAGCAAATCTGTTTTGTTTGTTTCATAAACTCAAGAAAAACATGTTGACCGCAAAACAGGCCACGTTTATTAAATTTTAATTAATTAGTTTTCGATCGCAGATTAGTCTCGAAACAGATGTAGCAGTTCGTAACTTCCAACAGATTTTCTGTTGCAGAAGCTTCTCCAACATTGTACATGGTGTGCCGAAGACACAGTTACTGATTGCGCTTCACGTATCTCACTTCATGCTCTGAGGATACTAATGATACTAATGATTTCGCTTCCGTCCTGCCACTCACTTTTATACAGAAGTCCTAAATGCCTTGATATGGGTCGAAAACCAGACGAAACGGACATTGCATATGTTATGAATGAATCCGATCGGCATTGCTACACAAGCCATTACCGGTGATTGCTGTATAGGCAAACACACCTAATTCATCGTTGGATCCATGATCGTCGAGAGCTGAAGTAAGAACTATAACTATAGCTAATGAACCATTCCCTTCCATTACATATTAAATGTGATGCCACCGTCATATCTATTTAGGTAGCTTGCATGGATGTTGTGACACTCGACAATTATTGTCACAAGTAATAATCTTGTGATTAACCTCCTTATTTAGATTATTAACGTTAAGAGTAGTCCATCTTTACTGCTTGACCAGTCTCAACAGATTGGAGGCAAGCTTCAGCTATTTTTATAACCGCCTCTGTCTGCTTTCCGGTCACAATAGAGTCCCTTTGACCTAAAACAATGAAGAAGAGAACATTACATTGCGGATGTATGTAAAAGTGGTTCGACTAAGAGAACAATGGATATATTTTCAGAAAAATTACAAGGTGGAGCTTTGGCACGAAACCAAAATGCTTGCCGACTTTCAAGCCCAGTCCTCTTACACTTTAACGGTAACCATGTGATCATGTGATCTTGTGATCATGTGATCATGACGGTGCTTTGTCAAGCGAGGTATCACCAGACCATTCGAATGGGAATGGATAACATACACATGATAGGTTGGTGGGCGATCTATTGTGTACTTAAACAGATACACATGATTTTAGTCAAAAGGCCGCGAAATGATGTAAGTGTGGCTATTTACCTGTTTATGAGACCTGCCAACGGAAACAAAACGTCACCGCTAAACCGGCACTACGAACGCAGTACAACCCCACCCAAAAAAAAAAGAAAAAAAGACATCAATAAGTGACGCCACGCCACGTACCGCAACCCCACCCGATACATCAAATCAATCGGAATCTATTTAATAAAACAAAAACACCCACGGACGGCCCTCCCGCAGGCTCGCCACCCTCCACCTCCACCCCCAGCCAACACCACCATAACAAGAAGAAACGATAATGCTTAAATATCGAACTATTTGGGATTTACATCATAAATTGTAACTTTTCTAAACTGGCTGTTACCTGCTATGACATCTATAAAGTGGTCCATCTCATTTCGATAAGCATCCTTGTACCGGTCTTTAAATTGAACTACAAGGGAGTCTTGTCGCTCTCCATCTGAGTTGGTCAAAATCGTTGCAGTCGGTCTCAGATTACCTTCTTGGAGCATTCCCTTGCTGCCAAACACCTGAAGTTAAAAATAATACATAATCACCTTAAACATGAAGAAAGAGAAAACCAATAACATCAAGAAAACTGTAAATCATTAGAAGCCATAATAACAAAACCACTTTTTGCAAACAGTTAAATTCTACTTGATCGTGACAAAATTTGGATGTTTCGTATCACCATTAGCCATAGTGGAGTGAGTTTTATCATTGCAACAGGTAGGCACACGGGAACCCGGTGACAATTAATTGAAAAAATATCCATCCATCCGTTGAATTCCTATCCTCAAGAAAGAAAGCCAGAGAGTGCCATACCCGGGCGTCTGTAGTTGTCAAATATATCAAGCTGTCGTCACCCAATTGGAAACCTTGAGCGAATTTGAACTTTCTAATGGTGGCTCATATCGTCTGCTGCACCAGGGTGCTGTTGCGCATTGTGACACCACTGCGAATTAGCCAATTCATCAGCGTTCATTGAGGCGTATAATATGTACCGGACACGGAAGATCATCTCAGGTAGACGTGAAAGTGATAAGATGTCAGCGTGAATGAATCAATGATTACAATTCAATTGATTCCCATGTTTAAATCAAATTAATCTCACTATCTGAAGGGCATGACAGAGATATGTTTATATACATTCACATGTTAGTAATTTGAAATGATGATTTTATGGACCGAATTAACTTACTTCAAGTCGTTGATCGTACCCATAAACTGCTTTCCTGTTCATATCTATACTGGCATTTACCCCGCTTGGAAATTTCATAACTATGAAAACTTGGTCGTAGTCCCCGACACTGGCAATGTCTGGATTAAATGCATGACCGATGGCGTAAACCGTTTCAGGAAATTCCTTCAGAATATAACATATAATGTCGATATCATGGCAACATGCGTCCTTAAAAATCCCACCTGTTAACAAAATTATAAAGAATACAGAAAAACCCAACTCATATTTGATATGACTACAGCAGGACGAGCTGTTCCGTTTGCTTTGAATAGCAGAGACTATTTACTATTGTGACGAGAGTTGTATTCCCTCCCTCTTATCCTACATGGTAACTGGAAATGAAACCTTGCATCTGTTGTCGGCACAAAGGAAATGAATGGTCCATCTTTAGACATTGGATTGACCGAACATTTTACAAATACAGTTCCTAATTCCAAAGTCAGAACTATTTTCACTTACCATAATCATAAATAATAATTTCGGAATATTCAAAAAGAATATATACATATTTTCATAAGTTTATGGATTTCTCGATGGTGATTGGGCTTCCGGAGTGTATGATAACCGATGTAAACGTTCCTTTAGGTAAATAAAACACAACAGCCCATGTTGCCTCAGGTAAGGATGCCGTTATTAAACGTAAGAATTTTCCAATTTGAAATTAAATAATAAATAAAGGTCGACTGTAAAAAGAATCTTATACGCGTCTTAAATTAAAGGTAAAGCTTATCCAGCAGTCACTGAAACTTTGTGAGATCTTGGGGAGGATGCCACCTCCCATAATAAGGAGAAGTTTTAAAAAATTATTTTCGTTTAGGATCTTGTTTTAAAATGACAAATCTTGGGAGTTCTTTTAGCTAGTTTGTAATATCTTTTATATTTATCTAACACCATGAGTAGAATTGGTTCAATTTCAATGAAATCGTAATGCTGCACTCAACATAACACCGTCCTGATCACATAGTCCCAATCCAAATGTACGGGGACTGGCGTTAGGAGTGAATAGCGACATGAACTTTTATTGTGCGCTACTTTCTGTGATTATCATAACAAGTTTCATAATGTTGCAACTGAAGATATAGAGGCGCCTAACTTTTGTTTTCTTCTCGTATTTACAAGGTTGGGATATTAATAATGCTAGATACCATGCCCGTAGTGTTTAGTTACAGTAATATCAAATACCACCTTCCCTAAGCAGACCACAGAAAGCAGATTATTGAAGTTCATTCAAACCATGGAGCTATGTTTATAGCTCCATGTTCAAACTAGTGGGTCTGTGGGGAAATTGTACACTTTCGCAAGCTCCCAGTCTTGCATATGAAGGGACAACACCAACATGATGATATATTCCAAACGGAATAAGATATATTGTAAATGTTTAGATTAGCAGTTTTGTAGCAGTTCAACGTTCATCATAATTGGTGCTTTTCTGGAAGTTCCGATACTGCATCTTATTCCTTGACATCTTAACATTGACAAGGCATGTATTAATTACACAATATAAATGTTTCGATGAGACGAAAATATGTTGGCATTGTTGAAGTTTGATCTTGAGTCAGCATTTATTTGACTAGATATCTTGTTGGGGCAATACTGATGATTTTATGTTTTGTTATAGCAAGTATCTCTGTGACGTAAGGTAAAAGCTGGCAGTTGTTGTTACTTGCCCTTTCCCCCAAATACGTCACTTTAAAAGATAGGGCAGTGCAACAGATATCCGTGCTTATTAATATTTAACTTCCTTACCTGAACTCTTAGCATATTCCCCTGTTGGGTACTCCGGATCTCTACTGCAGATTTTTATGCTCTTGATTTGGCCTAAAGTACCTCTCTGAACCTGGTCATGTATGGACTGGACGGTCGGGTCAAATCTCCTAATGTAACAAAACAAGACGGATACAAAAAAAATATCACGTTGAAACTTCAGAGGTTTATAGACGGGTTGTAAGTAGTAAGTGTGTGTCTGCATAGTGGCGTGCACGAGTGGAGGCCAAATTCAAAATTTTCCCGACTGATTCAGGTTTGAGCCTGAACTGTTGTGAAAGGGCCAGAAGCAAAATAAGGACTTTGTAAGGGGGTGGGGGAGGGAGGGCTATGTATGTGCCATTGTAGCCGACTCCCATGTATGGAGAAAATTTAAAACTGTATGTCTGCGCCAGTATGCGACTCAGACTCACCCTAAAATAGCTAAAGCATGTATTATAAAATCCACCACCTTCTTTACAATTTGAACCACTAACCTATTGAATCCACAAATAAGTGGTTTGCCATTGGCCTGGGATAGTGCAAAGCATTCCTTAGTTGATGAGCTATCTAAGGTCAAAGGTTTCTCGCAGAATACTGCTTTTCCTGTGAACATACATAATAATAATTATCTGTAAATGAGACAACTGTAAAGACTTAGCTATCACTTTACAATATTTCACACATATTCAGCAAATTACAAAAGAAGAAACAATATAATATTAAAAATACAATTGTTCACGTTTGGACATTTCTATGTAGTTGGCTTCCGAAGCTAACCGTCGTGCCTATTTGTAAATGTTTCTCAAGTATATTTAGTACGTAATTGTTATATCGTACCATATAGTTAAAACATAGTAAGCTGGCTTGTTGCCATTTCACGGGTAATAAGATCGTTGATGCGTCAACCCTCCTACACTTACGTATTCCTTGTATGTTACGAATAGTTTACTAAGTTGATTCAATATTATGACATGACTGTAACATAAAAAATGAAGCATAGGCCTATATAAAACCGTCCTATAGTTTATCGTAGTTGTTGATTCGTGTTTTACGTATAGTGACGTAACGTATGAGTCACCCAATGATCTAAACCAACGTCACTGAATACGTCTATTTAGTTTGCACGGTTCTACATGTGTTGAATAGAACATTTTGTAAGAGACATACTGCACGTTTATCCAACGAGTTTACAACTGAGAGACAAAATGCTCACTATAGAGAGCATTCTGCAAGTTAAGGCAGTGGACTTGTGATCTAAGGATTGTGATCTAAGCGTTGTGTCCTTGGGCAAGGCACTTTATCTCCATTGCCTCTCTTCACCCAGGTGTATAACTGGGGACTTGCGAGGAAACTTGTAAATACTGTTGTGTGCGCTGGTTTGTGTGTGTACCCTATGGGAAGTCCCCCGGGGACACATGGATGTGGTGCACTGTGGTGCACAGGAGAGAATGAATTGTGCACACTTTGGTGTGTGCCACGTTGTCAACGACCAGGGGTTAAGTTGTAAAGTCGTGTGAGGAGGCCTTAGCCTCACACAAGACTGTAAACATTCAACTGTAACTCTTTTTTAACTATAAGTCATCCAATTAATGAATATTTAACGTGTTTAAAACAATTACGCTACTTTATAGATCATATCACCTTCAAACACTTTAGAAAGGGTAGTAGGGAGAGTAGAATGTCCCATAGTTGAGGCAATTATCCGGCCGCCTCCACTATATTGTATAGAACATTCAATATTTTTCATTGCTAATCATCCGAAGAATAATTCAATTGAGTTTAATGAGTTCACTGAATAATATCCATACGGACGTAGTTAATACATTAGTTTCTCATATGATGTTTCCTTCAGTGTACAGCGTTAACCTTGATCGCAGTAACAGCCTCGAAGTACGTGTATAACGTGTCAAGCTGCGAGGTTGGCGAAACCATATACAACATATTTGAAACTATTACATAGTCAAGATGGCTGTCAAGTCTGACAACATATATGTTACCTGCTTTCAGACACTCTTTGATAACTTCCTCATGCATCAGACTAGGTACGGTAACAATCACGGCATTGACACTGAAACCAAACATAGACATCAACAGAACACGAAGTCAAACTAAAATTGAGTCTGGAAGTTGTAAGTTACATGCATGCATGTTGTGACACACATAGGCGTCGATCCCGGGGGGGATGGGGGGGATGTATCCCCCCCAATATTTGGTCAGGGGGGGATGCCCTATGTAATCATCCCCCCCCCCAATATTTGAGCCAACAGTCACTAAAAATAAGGGCAGTGTTGATACTTACCGATCCAGCCATTTCGTTCATTAGATTATCTGCTCACCGTGGCTGTCAAGTTTTGTTCCCGTCAATAGTTGAGCACATAGCAACGGTGTCGGACTTGCATGTCGAGTCATCGGTTGTACGCTTTGACGAGACGGCTGTTTTTCACTACATTATTTCAACGGAACGGCTCATCAGAAAGTGTCAACACTGCCCCTATATGGAGGCTACAAACGACCCCGAGGATGGAATGGTCACCATTTTGAGATTTCGGTTTAATTTTTGTAAGCCAATGGTTGGAGTACACAAAAAACCCTTCCTCCACGACAGCCGTTTAGACATGCTAAGTGCCCTCTCCTGCCATCTGAGGGGGTCTCATGTGCCAAAAATTTTCTTGTACGCTCCGCGCCAACCAATGGTGGCGCTCCGCTTAGATAGTCTACAAGTCCATCATCCCCCCCAATCTTCAACGGAAATCGACGCCTATGGTGACACACAGTGAATACCAAGAAGTACGATTCACCTTAGTATCTTTCATCTCTGAGTTCGATAAGCATGTCACCTTCTTTACACTTATGGAGCTATAACGAATAGGCCCGTAGCTCCAAGGTATGCAGTGAACCATTAAATATGTGAAGAAAAACAACAATACAAACAATGACAACAATCGCTTCTAGCATTTCTTAAAATATCTGAATAGTATATTCCAACGTGCTATAACAAGAACTGTTGCTGATATTATCCTGCATACGTTCACTCAAGACTACTTAAAGGAGCAAGCAAATTGATGCAAGTCCTTGAAATGTAGCTTCATTGTAACAGGAGCGATGTAACCATTTACCTTTTATCCTGTAAGACCTGATCGTGGTCTCCAAACTTAACCACCTTCGCCTGTGAGGAAAGTTCGTCAGATAATTTTCTCCCATTATTTGGTACTGCATCTACAATCCACTTTATTTCAGCCCGACCGGTCATGACCGCGTTCCTCGCATGTATGGTACCGGCCCTGCCGGCCCCAAATACAGCTAAAATTAATATACCCATCAGGAAGCGATTACCCGCTGGTAATACTACTGAGGAATTCCAATCTGCTGAAAGCTAAACTTTGCTGAATTACTAAGAAACTTAAAATCACTAACACCCGTAAAAACGACTCTAACGAGGCAAAATTCTGAGGAAAAGAGAAACCGAATAAAAAGTTAGAATGGAAAAGGATTATGTTTCTTAAATTGAGACAGGTCACCTGACACATTCAGAGGCAATAATTCCAAATTGTAAACATGCAATCTAAAGTTATTTTGACCTGACTGATAGTCGCTATTGGTGCAGAAAACATGCATATACATGAGTAGGCGGGACTTAATGTATGACTTACGACACACCGTAATTAATTTAGATATCTGCAGGCTGTTAAAAATCACAGCTGTCAGCCAAGAGTGTATTTCTATTCCACTATTAATATTTGAGAAATTACCCTTTAAACATCCGAGCTTCATCAGTGGCTGATGTAAACCCAACGAAAAACAAAGAGAAGCTCAATAGAAAAACACAATAGATTTTTGGTCTCAAATAATATATTTACAATGCATTTCACATTGACGAAGGAAAGTTGATGTTCACTATCATTCAGTTGTGCTCTGTGGTTTGAAGGGAGTTCAAAGAACATGTTTTGGTTGATTTATAAGGACTTATAAAACAAAGGATTAAAATTAATGTTAATCTTGTAACGAAGGGCCAAAGCCATCATCAATTTATCCCAACATAGAAGCATTTCAAGATTTTTTTTAAGCTGAATATCTTGGAAACCATAATAGCTATATAGGCCTATAAACTTTAATATCAGTTCATATTGAATATAGTGAATATCTTGGAAACCATAATAGCTATAGGCTATATAAACTTTAATATCAGTTTATAGTGAATATAGTGAATATCTTGGAAACCATAATAGCTATAGGCTATATAAACTTTAATATCAGTTCATATTGAATATAGTGAATATCTTGGAAACCATAATAGCTATATAGGCTATATAAACTTTAATATCAGTTTATATTGAATATATCTTGGAAACCATAATAGCTATATATAAACTTTAATATCACTCAGATGTTAGTCTTTACCTGCAGTTCCTCAACAATGACACTTCAAGACCAAAATTGTGTCCAACATCAAGTGAAAGAAATTAAAAATACAATTCCCCAATAACCGTATACCGCCGCGGACATTGACTCCGTCTTGGTAGACCATGTTAACAATTCACGTACCCTTTGTTGAATAAATACTTATAAGGGGCGGGGCTAAAAGATATTTTGGTTAAAATCAGATTATAACCACACGGTCTCAAGAATAACCGTAAATCTGTTGACATATTTTGTACAATAATACCCAGTGATGATCCTTATGTGTTCGCTGCAGATAATGTAGTTCATATTAATGAGAGGGTGGGACGAAAAGTAAAAAAAAAAACACATTAGAATTTAATTGAACATATCGGTACCATATATTGACTTAATATTTGGAATTAATATGTTGGTAGACCATGCTAACATTTAAAGCGCCATTTCCTCTTTTGCCGAATAAATTGATCATTACTCGTGTGCAGGCTAAAAGGTATGTCCATGCAATCAGCTGCTATACACGAATCTTCCAGAACAGTACATCGATTTATATGTCGATATGTCCATATCTGGTAAAATGATACGTACTCAATGACATGACGTTGAACCCTATTGTTTCTTAGACCAGCTTATGCATATTAATGAGTGGTTGGGGCTTTAAGTGAAACCAAACTGGCAGTTTGCTGACTATAGAATCTTGTAGTGAGATGATATTTGAACTAGGGAGAGGTGCAGCTATGACTTGTAGGCCAATAGAAATAAGGCTCACTTACCTCCATACTTGTAGGGACTTTATCAGACTCAGTGTTATATATGTCGTTAACGATCACAACAGGGAGAGCATTACTTCATCCAAAAATGTATGTTGTCTGCGGTTATTAGACTGACTATAGTTTCATAATTATAATTGGTGTCCTAAATGTTACATGCAAATTGGATTCTAAATAAATATATTGTGAAGATATATATTATATAAGAAGCCTTAGAATTACTCTGAAAAGATTGTTAAGAGAGACTATAAACTGTGTTTGTTTTGGCGCACTCGGCATCAACATGTTTGTCACAAGGTCCCCCTAAACAAGGCCCTTGGAACAGGTGCAGGTCTGACACATAGAATCGATAAAAGAAGCGATTCGAGTTTTAAACACAAAAATTTACTTTATTATACGAAACCATAAGATACTTGAGGCTTCTTACAATAATACTTAGAATACAAATGATGAATAATAATAATAATACGAATAATACAGGTTAAACTGGACACGGCTTTCTCTCCAGGTCCAGGATAAAGTTCATATTTCGAGACTCAAAGTTATCTCTGCCTCTCAAGCGAAAGGAACATCGCATGTCGCCTCTCTTAGCCAAGTTTGACCTAATTCTCAGGTCACAAGTTACCACCCTATGAATTAAAAAACGAAGAATTTGTCTAATAACTAATTCCTTTGAACCCTATTCCAGTATAAAGTATAAAGTTTCATAGGCATACGCATGACAGTACATTCTTTTTGGAAATGATTGAAACATAAATACATATCGCAAAACTTCTGTTGCCGAATGACTTCCCAAAACTTAATTCACATGTTTAACGACATATTCTTAAACTCGTTAATTTCTAATAACTTGAATTTACACATGTCAAGAATTTAAATATCGTCATACACATTTTATGTTAATTTCTTGTAAATTTGTCCCGTACTTTTCGTACACAAATTTATTTTCTCATAAAGCAATTAACGCAAATTTTGATTTCCCTTGAATAAATAAACACGAAATTTTCATCCCCCGCAAATTGATATCCACGAATTCTAATTCCCCGTGACTTAGTATAAGAATCTATTAAATAAACTTACAGGTCACGGCTCCAATCCAAAACCTGGTTCACTTAAAACGTTGACTTTCACTCCAAAAATCATAACTTTTTTCCACTGTTCTGGTCCCCGACCAAATCGTCTCCCAATCTCTACAACGGGACGTCTCAGAGCGAAGTGATTATCTCTATGCCTACTTTCCACAGAGGCAACATTCCAAACACCGCCCAAGGAATTTAAAGTTATGACAACTAGTACTAATTCTATTGTAATACACACGTTTATGCAAATGAGTTACTGCAGTTGCATCATAAGAGATTCCTTAAGTACTCCATCTAAGAGTTTTATTTTGATCGACCCCCTGACAATGTTCTTTATCTATGTACCTCTCTATATACATCTATATCGTATTATTTATATTTAACAGTGAAACCCACACCAGCTATTGTAACATATTGCAACACTGATTTCGACATACCGTTCATTTATATCACGAAGATTTGACGTCACAACATTTAAATCTCTTCATCAAACTCTCCGTCTTCCCACCTCGTAGATGTTATCCGATAATCACCGTTGTGTAGTTCTATACTATAGTAGCCTATGTATAGTGTTCTATAGGCCTATATATGTCGTTTTGTTATCTTATTGTGTATGTACTTCAGTTTATAAGCAATATAGGTTAGACTTTGTACCCAACCCGAGGGACGTGACAATATAACAGTACCATTCAAACACCGACCGTTCCATTTCCTGCAACATTCATAGGCATATTTGTGTATTTCAGCACTTTAGTACAACAATCTGTGCATTAGCACGCACCTATAGTGATATGGTATAAACACAAACTTGTCTTTGGAATAGGTCACCGTGCGACGAAACAGATAACTTGGAAATTTAGTTAAATGCCTGTTCATAAAGGCATTCTGACATTAGGCATCTCCGGCAGGCGTAGTTGTTACAATTCTCTTTAATTTTTTCTCCGTGCAACACAAATTTGCAGGGACGAAGCCGGGACGGTTAAAAAAGAAAAAAAGAAAATGGCAAAAGAAAATAAATAGCATGGTTACGATGCTCGATAGGCACCCGATCCTCATGGCTTTATCAGTTCAAACTAGCAAATGTGAGCACCCGTTATTCAGTTACAACTGATGTGTGTTATAATTTATTAACATGTGTTCCATTTATGACCAGTTGTTGCTGGGGACTTACAAACAGAATATGCTAAACACACTATATTCCATGCATAATGATTGACTGGACTAATGATACTACTGTAAAGGCCCTTTCACACCAGGCGAGACGCGATGTGACGCGATAAAAAAAGTTACAGTAATGTATTTACTTAGACTCTTTCACACCAGGCGCCATGCGACGCGACGCGACGCGAAAAACTTGTGTTAAACATGATTCAACTTTGTCGCTATATCGCAGAGCGACATTTTTCGTTTGACCAACCATTTTGGCCTCCGTAGGATCACATGATTAGCAGGGTAAAAAGTGAAAACCTTTCTAATCACAT
>KN882930.1:44226-57086 GCA_000934455.1 Apostichopus parvimensis
TTCAAAATGTCATTTGAAATAGATGAAAAAGTGGAGGAATATGCTTTCCATGTTAAACTGTAATGGAAAAGAAATAATATCCTTTGAGGCTCGTATAAATGACAACTAATAAATTTAAAATATGGCTTGAACTAACAGGTCTACCTTCAGCTATATATATTCCAGTGAGGTAAATTTGCTCCAAGGTAATAAACAAAGTTTAAGAATTTTGACCAAAGGTGATCATATTTGGATATCTGGCATATTTGGGGCCAATACAGCATACGTATTATATTAACTCAGTTAAGCCTAGCTTTTAGGCCTAATTAAGTAAGGCTAGCCTATTTGCTTTTGACAAATGACAGTGAAGGGCTGAAGGTAGGATCTAGCAAATGCCTACATTTTCTCGGTTTATTAGACAAGAAATGTCTAAAAAGATCCCCTACATGATTTTAGAGCCTACATGGATACACTGTGCAGTGATATCGATTGGGTGCCTTGGCCTCAATATTTGAGAAAGTCGTCAGATGCTGGGGGTACACTCTCGTCCGTCGGATGGGGCGTTAAATGGCGGTCCCGGGAGTAGGAATGGGAGCGAATTCACACCCCTGCGTCGTTATCCTCTGAACACTTATCGAAGAGAGAAGGCTTGAAATAAGCCGGTGTTCATCCACGATCTAACACGGATTAAATAAGCTACTGTAAGGCTTCCTGATCATTGGGTCTCTAAACTAAACTAATCTTAACTAATGTGACGCTTATATATAAATTGAAATTTGTGCCTACAATTTAATTATGCAAGTGTCGGCAAAAAGAGAACTAACTGTCTTGATTTACTGCTCAGGAAGTATGCGTAGTACTACAGGTTACCGCAGTATATACATGCGTACTTTCTCAAATTTGCGACCTTTACATAGATTACGCAGGTGTATTTCTCGCGTGTAGTTATTGGGTCAAAGTCGTCGATAAGTTTGCGTACTTCGGCACACAGGTTGTGCATAGCGCCATAGCTCCAATTTAGTAGTAGTAGCTTACGTTTTAGATGTAGTACACTTCGAATTAGTAGTAGTATGTGACATTTTAGATGTAGTACACTTCGAATTAGTAGTAGTACGCGACATTTTAGATGTAGTACACTTCGAATTAGTAGTAGTACATGTCAAATTAGTAGTAGTACGTGTCAAATTAGTAGTAGTACATGTCAAATTAGTAGTGGTACATGTCACTGTGGTCCTTTTGGCGTTCCATAGGTGGCACCAATTTTTGATGTATTTCGGACAGATTTTGGTCGCAATAAACAATATATTTTTCAGTGTGGTTCGCTGTACATTCACAGGGCCTTACTGCTTGCCAGAAGTCATATTATATCGCACTGGTGTAGCTACCAGGGGCGGGTGGGACCTCTTGAAATGTTTTGCCCCCTTGTCTCTCCCCGCCCCCGCCCCCCCACAAAGTGGGTTACAGTAGTCATTTTAAAGATTCAGAGGTATCATACATAGTCTTGAAAGAAGATTTATTATTTAGAGGGTCTGACATTTTTACCATAGTTGCACAATGTGCATATTTTATTATAGGCCTTTTAGATATAAGAGTATATGTAAATCCTAACACCCTTAACTATAGTTGCACATACTACATATATGGACATGTTTGGGAATGTGCCGTCGATACACAATGTTTTATGTACACTTGTAGAGAAATTGATCATGTCAGTTATTTCCTCATGCAGATATGGAGACGGTTTCTCTTGACGACAAAGCAGTGCGAGATTTGTTCCTGTCATTAGTCCCTGCTTGTAAAGTAAGTCATGATCTTGTTGATGTGATCTTGTTGATGTTGATCTTGTCCTGTTATGGAAACCTCATTTTGCATTGGGTTGTATTAAACATGTCATAACTCTGGCCAACTCATGTAATATTCACACACACAATGGAGCTCACTAGCCACGCCCTATACAGTAGAGGTGGCTGTCATGTCAGTCGTGTCTAGCTCTACGAAACTTGACAAGCAGCAGTCTATGATGTCAGATAGTATTGATAATTACACTCGTCTTTAATGAAGAAGAGATCACTTAAAACGTATTGTCGAGCCAAGTTTTAACTAGTCAATCATCCAGGGTGTCTGGTATGGAGGTTCAGCAGGTTGTTTTGTTCTCAGCTTGTCAGCACTTTCACACGATCGTGTTACTTCAGTCAGCTTTCGTTAATGAGTACAATTCATGCACATTGAACAGATATGATTTCGAGTTTGTAAAATTTATTTTAAGTCATTTTGTTGTCACAAAAATATAATCAAATACAATTAACAAAGTGAACAAGCTTTGGAGGAACCCACAGAAAGCTATGCAAAGCTTGTAAACAGAGGCCCTCCATTACATAAAAGAATTATGTACAGTATTATATATGACATATGATATGACAGCCCTCTCTTAAATATGCTGGAGAGCCTCGTTGGAGTCCCTCAAGGGAAGCAAGATATCTACTGTATGTGGTTACAACTTTTACGATGTACCTGATTGGGCCTGGGAGGGGGTTACATGGCCTAAACTGTTGATTATATCCTGAGAAATTTCTGCTTTCTTCACAGGACTTCTTGAAAGAAAGTCTACTGAAGGAGAGGTTGGACAATGACACTCTAGAAGCAACCGGAATCCTGCCTCAAAAGAAGACTTTCCAACAAAAATATGTCCGTTTGAAGACCAAACTGTTGTAAGTGCTCGCAGCAATCATTATTCTATGCATCACATTGCAAGTTCGTTTTGTCTTCTGCTTTCTTATCCCACCCTGCCCTAACTACCCAATCATTTTAAAAGTTCACTGCAGTGATTGAATTTCTCATTTCATTTCAATCTATCTCATTTTTGAAGAGTGAATAGAACCATCTGTTCTCAGTTGTCATTTTAAGAAAAGTAGAAATACTCAAGGATTTTCAATTCTAAATTGTCTCGTATTTGGTGTTTTATTTCTTTTATGAGTATCTGGAATGTTTGGACTTCCACTCATGTATATCGATATACTATTTTATTCATTTATCGTTTTCCATAGATATGTTGGTTTACATATAGTGTTGCAAACCGATAGTTGGCATCAGGTGTTGTTGATCATTTCTCTTGCAGTTACAAACAGCAGAAGTTTAATCTACCACGTGAGGAGAGTGAAGGCTTTGCCAAGTTAATAGTCGAACTTCAGAACAAGACCGATTTACCAAGTTCAAAGACATTACAAAATATACAAGCCCTCATTGGTAAGTCCTTGCAATGATGGTTATGCCATACTGTAACTAATCAATCTCATTTCTGATATAAGAATCTTTGTATTATATAGTATACTACTGTAAGTAATAATGTTAATCCTCATTTCTTGAATTAGAAACTTTATATTATGCAGTATTTTATATTTAATTAACTGTGTGTTAACTTCCAATGTTGGTACTGTTTAAGGATCTTTCTATTATGTAGTATGCTACTGTATGTAATACCATGTTAATCCTCATTTCTTGCAAAAGAAACTTCATATTATACTCTACAGTATTTCATATTTAATTAACTGTGTGTTAACCTCCAATGTTGGTATTGTTTAAGGATCTTTCTATTATGCAGTATGCTACTGTATGTAATACCATGTTAATCCTCATTTCTTGCATAACAAACTTCATATTATACACTATTTTATATTTAATTAACTGTGTGTTAACTTCCAATGTTGGTACTGTATAAGGATCTTTGTATTAGATAGTATGATACTGTATGTAATACTATGTTAATCCTCATTTCCTGTATAAGAAACTTCATATTTTACACTATTTTATATTTAATTAACTGTATGTTAACTTCTAATGTGGTACTGTATTTATTTTTTTTCAATACTTTGTTAATTGTCATTTTTGTTACAAACTTTCTTTGCATAAATTTTCTTCATTTAGTACCTTAAATATACTCTGTTAATTTCTCTGCCATCATAACATAGAATCTTCACTTTTTGCTTTATCAATATATGTAAGTTGTTGTATTCTTTTCTGTGTGCAGGATTCTTTAATCTGGACCCAAATAGATCGCTGGATATCATCCTAGAGGCCTTCGAGTACAGCCCCCATCGTGTCAATTTCTTTGTGCCTTTGCTCCAGTCATATTCATTAGAACAAGTCACCATTGCTCATATGCTAGGATTTAAGTATCAGTTTTTTGTGGTGAGTACCCGTAACTCCTCCAATGACTTTGCCTACCCTGTAGCCTCTCTCCTCTTTTAGGTCTAGCTTTAATAGGCCACTGCCCTTATGGCCACTGTGCTATTTGAGTGCCTAATTTCAGGTCCTGAATTAGTAATCAAATTTGTAAATCAAGTCAAATCAAATCTGATAAACAATATTAAACACATTTAAGACATTTCTCCAACTAGCTTGTTCCACTGTTTCACTTTATTATTGCACACAATCTGCCTTATTCAAAATAGTATGAATATTTATGAATATGTTGTACACCAGAAAAGAGCATCAGACAAGAATTGGACAATATATTTGATTGCTGGGATAAGACATAAATCACTTCATGAGTAGAGAATGTAACATGTTAATAGTCATATGTACCCTTACCGTGATTCATTAATGACATTAAGAAGAGAATTTAATTGCATAATCCACACTTTCCAAAGGAAATATGTTTGAATGTAGGTATTTGTGTACTTCAAAAACAACTAATGAAGACAGTTGGACGAGAGTTGGGCATGTCAGAGTTTATATGTACATTGATGTGTTCTTCTCTTTCCAGGAGGAACACATTACCACTCCCAAATCCCTACACAATATCACAGCTCTGCTGCTTCATCATGAACTGATATCTCTAGAGGATGTCTACCATTATGTAAGTCATTTCCATCTTTGTACTAAAGACGACAAGGACATTCATGTGTAACTTTATATAGGACATCCACTGAACGCCAGGAGTAAAATATAAAAGAACAATGATGTGTTGATATTTTTTTTTATTTTTTTTTTTAATGGAAACATGAGTAGGGGGAGACCAGTGGCAAGAGAGGCCATGAAATGGGTGGTGAAATGGAGGAATGTATGGAACTGTGCAGGACTGTGGATATGAAAATGTCAACTTAAAACCCATGTGATATTACTATGTCAGGGTGTTTGTCCTGGAGAGGGGGGGGGGGGCAAAGGGAAGTATGGGATGAAAGGGAAGCACTTGAGTTGGTAAAGAAAAGAATTTGCATATAGGAATATTGCTCTTAGGCAGCCATCATGCTCATTTATTTTGTGTTCAGGTGTGATGTAAGATGTTTTTGTTGATGGAGGGGGGCGGGGCCGGGGCCTTCATACCACCTTGGCATTTGTATGATGTGGATGGTAGGAAACATACTTTGGGCATAGTTAAGATATCAAGTGGCCCTCTCTCTCTCCAATACTGCTTTGAAGATACATTGAATCCTAGTGAGCAAAGAGCTGCCAGTTATGTTATGATAAGTTGCCAAATATTCCCTGATGTGCAAGTATTTTCTTAAATTAATTAACATTTTGTGAATAACAGTATGTTATTACATATAGTCTAATTATTTCAATCCCTAACTTTACTTATATGTTACCAGTCTTCTAGAATGAAGACTGACTGTTGGAATGTCAAAATTAGAGCCAGTTTGATGATTGCCTTTTCAAACTTAGTCAAAGCAGACTTTATTTAAAACTTAGCTAACTGATTTAAATGTTTAACACATCCAGTAATTTATGTCACTACATTTACTTATGGCACTGCTTTGTTTTATTTGCAAAATGCTCTAACAAGAAACTTCTTTGACACTTATTTTGGTAGACAACATATCCCAGTGCCCATCTCCCCGCACCATCCCCCCCCCACCACCACATACACACTCTATCCACATCATCAGATTAAACCCCATTGGGGTGTATTTATATGTGCACATCCCAAAGTGCTTAAAATTTTGCACATTCTTTTCATATCTGTGTTTGTTTGATGTACATAGCTGGCTCCCAGTGATGTTGAGATCAACACCCAGTACAAGAAAGAAGTTACGAATGCACGCCAGTACGCTCGTAAGATGAGTATGGCCGTCCTCTCTGCAAAGGAAGATAAACCTGATGACAAAGACAAAGACAATAAAGATGACAAGGTAAACCTACTCTTTTCTATCGCTTAAGGGGTTTTTTTGGGGGGGAGGGGGGTTTATAAATCCCATTTTAGCCTATCGAGAGTATTGTGGTTAAGTGGTTAAGGCAGTGGACTTGGTTTTGCAGGTTCGAGTCCTGGCCAGATCATTACGTTGTGTCCTTAGGTAATTCTTTACCTCGGTTGCCTGTCTTCACCCAGGTGTATAAATGGGGCCTTCCAAGGTAACTTGTAAATATAGTTGCGTGTGCCAGTTTGTGGCTGCATCCTATGGGAAGTCCCCCAGGGGACATGTAGATGTGATGCACTGTAGTGCTCCAGTAGGGATTGTTTGAATTGTGCACACTTGGTGTGTGGTTGTGACAAGTTATCAATGACCAGGAGTTAAGTTGTAAAGTGGTTTGAGGAGACCTTGGCCTCAAACAGACTGTAAAACTTCAAATTTTCACTTCTATATCTTTGTCCTTTTCCATTGTTTGTAATTGTCCAGTCAGTTTTCTTTCCATTGTTCATTTACTTATGTCATACCTTACATATATTAGTATCTTTAACATCAACTCTTCAAGTGAACTCGCCCTGAAAATATGGACCTATAAAATTAAAAGAAAACCAACCACCTGCTATAAGTTTAATGAATTTTTTTGGGAAAAATAGCTGAATAGACCATTTTCTTGTTATCTTTTCAAACAGGTCATTGACAACCAAAAGTTAGGTCTTTGTGAAGCATTATTGAATCTCGGTGACTGGATTCATGCCAAACAACTGTTGGATAAGCTGCCAGAGTTTAGCGCTACAGCCAACCCTAGTGTTGCTGGAGCTCTAAGCTCCCTTATAGAGAAACTGCTTGACCTCATGTACAGAAAGTAAGTACCATCATTAACTATGCAATGCAGCTGTTATTTCGCAAGCTGGGTTCAGTGTTTGATCTATTTCCCATTGTTTATCTGAAGCCTGTGGCTCTCCATGTGACATATTTCTGTCCCAGGGTAATTACCACTTTTTCACATGATTGAATCTGTTGGTAGACAGGTGTCTTATATTACCCCCATGTTGGTGCTGGTTTGTATCTTGTGTAGATTTTTGCTACTGGCATATAATTGCAATCCAGGATCTCAGCAGTCAACATTGTGAATCATTTGTTTATCATGTGTAGTAGCAATCTGATATTGCCAGAAGCAGAACAAAGAGGGCAGTTCAGGGGGGCGGCGGCTTATTGAACTCTGGTCCCAAAAAGTCTAGGGGCCCTGTATGGGTTGATTCGGATATTTTGAGCCAACAGATTACAACTGGCTGTCAAGTAAGATAGTCAGACAGAACTTTTAAGGTTTTCATGTTTATGGCTTTGTGTTAAGCATATGTTCGATGGAGTAAGGGTGAAGGGCCCCAGCTCTCAGTCTTGAACCGGGGCCTCTAAGACCCTTGTTAGGCCACTGGGTGGTGTTACAAGTGAGTATTTTGATCCTGTATTAGGCATAACAATGTCTTTAGATTAAATTACACAACAGTCTTAAATGTCAGAGTTCAGATTCATGAATGATTCAGTTTGACAATGATGCAGTCAAAATTAAATCATTACGGTCAAACTTTAATGTGAGGATCCTTTCTTGAAAAGTAGGATCATAAGATTTGGTAGCTTGTGTGCTTCTTCAGCAACATTTCTTAGAAAAGAGGTTTGACTGAGAGCTGTAAAGACTTAAGCAAAGGCATTACCACAAGTCAGATTAGACGATTTAAATAATGCTTTCCTGCACTTTGCTTCTCAGTCCAGTTTTGTTGCAAACTGTGTCTCTATAGATGAAACTGCCTCATGAACTGATCTTCGCTCAGAGTAGCACTTAGAACATCATTCTGTATTGCTCTTATTTAGGATTTAGTTTGTATAGGTCTGAAAAGCATTAATTTTGTTGATTCTATGCATTAGATGTACAGAGACATTTTTACCTGATTTTCAAGGTTTTTTAATGTTTTGTGGACATCATTATTCGATTAACCTATCTTCAGGGTATAATTGATCCGGGTATCGCATCGCTAATTGCGATCCAAAAATGGGCAAACTGCTATACAGGTGCAACGATGTGTAGTCAGGCGTGTAGCCAAGGGGGGGGCCAAGGGGGCAGCCCCTTGAGCATATATTTTTTTTTTTTTTTATGATATCGCTAGTAATTTCAAAAGAGAAAATGCTAAGATGTAACTTACAAGGCCTGGGAAGTGCCATTTCCAGCGATCTGGGAGGCATTTTCAGCCAAAATTTTCTTGTACGCTTCGCGCCAACCCATGGTGGCACTACACTTAGATAGTTTGCAATGCCTCATATACGGCTCTGATAGTTTGCCTACAGTTACGCCCCTTGGCAAATTCCTTGCTACTCGCCTGTGTGTAGTAGTTCTTTTTTTGGCAGACAGTAACAACAGTATTATAAGTGTGAGACAAAGTTTAGAGCCTTTAGAACTGCTATACCAAAACTTGAACACTAGATTATTCCCTGTATCTATATGTAATGTGTACTCTTGGTCGCGCTTTCTCTTCAGAAAAGCCAAACCCTCAGGTGCGAAATCTAAGAAGTGTCGTTTTGATAACTCGGGGCCAAATGTACTTCAGGCTGTGTCGGACTTCATCGGGCTAAGACCAGTTTTCCAGATGTGCACATACCTTGGGCCCTACGGAAGTAACCATCCTTTACTCTTGTGGAAGCTCACCAGACTCGGCAAAGTGGTTATGGCTGATGTAAGTGAAATATTTAAACAGGTATAGAGGCATTTGCAGGGCCAGTAGATGACAATGAAATCGAGTTTACTCTGAAATCTGTGAAGATGTATGCTTGCGTTGTTGAAACTTCTGTCAATCAGAAATTATTGATAATTTATGTAAGCAATTTTAGATATTCATTTACAGTCAATTTTAATGAGAAATTACTTGACAATGAGATTTGTTTTTGTACAGATGAAGTCTAAAGATGCTGGAAAGGTTGCTGCCATGGTAAGTGTTGATGAATTTTTGTTAGCTATGATTCATGAATCATTAGAATTCAAATTATTAATATAATTTTCACACCAGACAACTTCAAAAAGTGGTAGGTGAGAGGTGTCAATTAAAGGTCGCTGTTGAGATACTTGAGTGAAAGTGGAAGTCTGATGTCGGCATAATAAGCTACAACTGAAATTTTTTGTTGTTGTTGTGCACTGGTTAAACTAGGATCACTGGAGTATATCATCGGTACCATAAAGTTTGCTCTCAGATGTGTACTTCGGTATATAGTCTGCCTTGTATAGCTACAGCATTACATAATCTGGGATTAAATGATACATATCAGATAACTACAGTTCACCCTTTGGGTTCGAGTAAACTACATATTATTCTCTGATTGACGTAGCCGTACCAGTAACCCACTGTTAAGTTTACCAGTGATTTGTGTAAACTATGTACCTGATACAGTTTAACCTGAACAGGGTGTAACAGTAATCTATCATTCTCTGTTTACTGACTTTGTCAGCAACATGTGATTACATGTGATTGATAACATGCCACAAACGTTGCCTTGATCTTACATCTGTTTCTAATATTGTGACTTTCATCTTCCTGGTGTAACAGGTACCTTTGAGAAACAGTCTCCTCTCTGTGATAGAGTCTGTCCTTCTCCCATCTCTAAGCTTGATGGAGTGTAATGCTTCACTCTCAGAGGAGATGTGGAAACTACTCAAGCTATTTCCGTACGAAGTTCGGTAAGGAAATATCATTTAAAAGCAAAGGGAGAACTTCAGATAAAACTGAAATATCACCTAAAGAGGCCAATTAAAAACTTTCTTCATGTCTTGAATGTAAAGGGGGTCAATAGGTTACTATAAAGTTATGTTAAATCTTATATTAAGAAGCTGTCTTTTGAGTAAGTGTGAAAATGTAAACTGTGGAAAGAAATTGGAGAAAAAAATGTGTAATAAGAATTGAGTATCTGTTTTCTTGATCAATTTCAAGAAAGTAAATAAGACTCTTCTACCTATACATACAGTTAATAGAAATAAGGATTTTATTTCCCTCACTGAGATGCACTGTTAAGTTGTCTAACAAATTTTTTAACCCTGAGAAAGTCCTACAGATACACAATTTGCAATCATTGACAATACACACCCCAGTGATCTCTCTTCTCCTTCTACAGTGTGACATTTCATACCAAATGTTAGTTAAACTTTGAAGTCTATTGTAATTTTGAAAACTAGGAGAGTAGTTTTTAGTTTTTCTCGTAAAAAAATGGGGTCATTCTCTTGGGTGAGTCAATTAGAAGACACTGAGAATGTGGCCTGACCGCTAAAGAGATCAGTCGTTGGGAGCAAACCTGTTGAACAAGAAGAATTTCCTGACTTGTATAAATTTATTTTGCTTTTAAGAAGTGTGCCTGTCACTCATGATAAATGCAATGTGTAAGGCTATTGTCCTCTGCTTATTTTTGGGTATAACCCTAATCTCACCTAACAGTTTAAAAACTGAAACATTTTCTCTTGCAATCTACTGGGTATTATTATTATACCCATTTGGCTTTGGTTAATGCCTCTACAATAATGGATATTTTTTTTGGATTTGTAATAAAACTTGGTACATTTGACTTTATTTTTTTTGACAGGTATGCTCTTTATGGAAGATGGAAGAACTATGTTTACACCATCCATCCGGTTCTCATACGATTCAAAGCAACAGTGACAGATAATGTCAAATATATTATGAAGAGGCTGACGAAAGATAATGTTAAAGTCTCCGGGAGACAACTAGGAAAGCTTAGTCACGCCAACCCTGGAGTAGTCTTTGAATATGTAAGATTTTCTGCCTCCTTTCAATATGCCACCTGCTCTATCAGATAGGTATTACCAGTAAAAAGAAAACGGAACATATTCAAGGAAATTCAGTCATTCATTCATTCATTCATTCATTCATAGAACTTTTGATTCATGCACTAAAAAGACAGACTTGTGACTTTGTAATCAATTCACTTCAATTTAAGGTCAAGTCATAATTCCTGACTCAAAGATAACCAGACTCTCGGTATGATCTCCGTTCCTCTATTGGAGAGAGCTCACAAACATGTTGGAGTTGTTTAACTTTTGATATTTAGTGAATCGTGAGTCTTGAATTATTTATACAAATACCTGCTTAAACAAGGAACATGTTTTTAAGGTTAATAAGCCTGATTAGGTTTTGCATTGTTGCAAGCAGGTCTGAGGAGAGTGGAGTTCATTCAGGGGTCATTGAGGTGTCCTGGGGGATAATGGGAGGAATATGGGATAGAGAATTATGTATGCATGATATGCTTTAAGACACATGATGACTTCAAAGGAATGGGGTGGGAAGGCTGGTAACATAGATGTCCCCTGGTCTGGACCTGTCAGTGTGGCTCAGTGGTCAATCAGGTGTCCTGGGGTCAAATAGGAGAATGGGAGGAATATGGAATAGTGAATTATGTATGCATGATATACTTTAAGAAACTTGATGACTTCAAGGAAGGGGGTGGGAAGGCTGGTGACATAGATGTCCCCTGGTCTGGACCTGTCAGTATGGCTCAGTGGTCAATGAGGTGTCCTTGGGTCAAATAGGAGAATGGGAGGAATATGGGATAGAGAATTATGTATGCATGATATACTTTAAGAAACATGATGACTTCAAAGGAAGGGGGTGGGAAGGCTGGTGACATAGATGTCCCCTGGTCTGGACCTAGCTCTGGATTCCATTGCCTGCAAGTTCCAGTTTAGTTTCATGAATTTTTGCTGATTCATCATCCAATCTGTTTGATTTCAATAACCATATCTATGCTCGTTTCTAAAGAATGAAGAATTTAAGTTTTATTCATATATTTATTTATTTATTTTAATCTGTTACTCTTTGCACAATTTATTAATTGCTGGTTGCAGTATTTTGTTGCAGAAATTCATGGAGCCAACAAAAACATTTTTTCATTTTTTTTTAGGTGCTGAATCAAATCCAGAAATATGATAATTTCATCGGTCCTGTTGTGGATGCTTTCAAGTATCTCACATCTCTATCACAAGATGTTCTAGCCTGTATCCTTTCACTGAAAGCAACCTCATCATCTTCATCAGGATGTAATGTATTTCAGACACCGTGGAAAGGGTATTCCATTGAATAATAGATACCGCTCCGTCTCCAAAATCCTCAATAGGTAGAAATTCCTCCCCTTTAGAAATCCCTCCCTAATTGGCTCTTTAGCTCCGACCTCGGGTATGGTTATGGCTTCTATACAATGTGATTACATAAGACTTCACTTACCAGCAACTCCTGGAGTGAACAATAGACAACTTTCCCAAGAAAAAATAGAAAGAAAAAAAGTGTCTATTCTATAAAAACACTCTTATTATCCCCAAAGGACCTCGCGAGAGGTCGACCAGGGGTTAAACTCCTTTTGATTTGATTTGATTCTATTTGAATACAAATGTGTATATTTGCAAACTGCACAAAAGTAATGAATATGGATCTACGGCTTAAACGCTGGAACTGCAGAAAAGCTGTACAAATTAGCATTTCTGTGTTTGAGATGTATAGCAGTTAATACATTGAAGTCTTGCTTAGTTTGTTGACTTGGTATGTAAACATCAATGATACAACTGATGTTCACCGTATAGTGTAATCCCTTTATAGTAGAGCATCATTGTCATATGAAATTATGGTATTTATTAAAATCCTTGACCTTTGACCCCAGACTGTATGATTGAGGCCATTGCTAACCCTGAGAAGGAACGAATGAAGCATGACAATACAA
>KN882930.1:68882-79566 GCA_000934455.1 Apostichopus parvimensis
TGGTTCTTTCCCCTCTCATAGAGACAGTCAAGATACTACATGCTCCTAAAGTCTGGGATGAAATTAGGTTAGGATCTAAAACAGGAAAGAAATTCAAATAGCTTCACTGATTTCAGCTTGTTTAAGTTTGTGAGTGTTAATTGTTAGTGTATTGAGGTTAGATGATGTTACAAGTTTTGCCTCACAGAAGTGTAAAGTGGCTTATGAGCTTTGTCAATGTGCACAATAGGTTAACATAGTAAAAAGTTCTTTTCACCACCAAGTTACAATTTACTATCATTGACAATACTCCATTTGGTTCTTCCTCTTCCCCTGGTCCCCCCTCCCATTTCCTTCTCCATGACAGTATAACTCTTAAGAAGCAAATTCAATCAATTCATTCCTATTGAACAGTTGAAGTACATAATATGTCTCTCACTATGACTGGAGCACTGTTCTCTACAAACACATATTTTTGGGCAGAGGGGGTCTAGCCAGGGCTCAGACAGGATTGAGTGATGAATGAGTAGTATGTATTTGCTTTGGGTGGGTGGGGTGGGTCTGGCCAGGGTTCAGACAGGATTGAGCTATCAATGAGAAGTATTTATTTGCTTTGGGTGGGAGGGGTGGGTCTGGCCAGGGTTCAGACAGGATTGAGTGATCAATGAGTAGTATGTATTTACTTTGGGTGGATGAGGGTGGGTCTGGCCAGGGTTCAGACAGGGTTGAGTGATCAATGAGTAGTATGTATTTGCTTTGGGTGGGTGGGGGTGGGTCTGGCCAGGGTTCAGACAGGATTGAGCTATCAATGAGAAGTATGTATTTGCTTTGGGTGGGAGGGGGGTCTGGCCAGGGTTCAGACAGGATTGAGCTATCAATGAGTAGTATGTATTTGCTTTTGGTGGGGGGAGGGGGGTCTGGCCAGGGTTCAGACAGGATTGAGCTATCAATGAGTAGTATGTATTTGCTTTTGGTGGGGGGTGGGTCTGGCCAGGGTTCAGACTGGATTGAGCTATCAATGAGTAGTATGTATTTGCTTTTGGTGGGTGGGGGTGGGTCTGGCCAGGGTTCAGACAGGATTGAGCTATCAATGAGTAGTATGTATTTGCTTTTGGTGGGGGGTCTGTCTGGCCAGGGTTCAGACTGGATTGAGTGATCAATGAGTAGTATGTATTTGTTTTGGATGTCGTGGTCTTGCAGCCACAACTGTGGGTTTATTGAATCTAAACCTTATATATTAAATATATTTGTGGACCTTAGTTTGTATAAAATGCTACTTCTTTAAAGATTGTCATTAGTGAAACACAGAAAACACACTCTCTAGATGTGTAAACCCTTAATACCCTCTGTCACTACCATATAGGACTGTTTGCTTATCTATTCTTTTCTTGCAGTCCTCAATTCTACACTACCTTTTGGACGTTATCGATGTATGACTTACATGTACCACAGGGCAGCTATGAGAAGGAAACCACAAAGATCAGGCACAGTATTCAAGCACTGGATGATAACAAGGATCAGGTAATCTAACATTTCTGTCTACTTTTGTTTTGAAATTTGTAAAGGAGCATTTTTTTATTTAGTAGGAACTTTGCCTAATTATGACCAAGGGATGTTAACTACAACAGGATTCTCCTTAGTTGACAGACATATGTTACTAAGAGATCTGTGAAATTGATACTATTTAACTGCTCCTTAACTTGCAAGTTGTTGACTGTTTGCATCCAAAAGACAGCTAATTTAATGTAATAATTCCTTTCATTTGCAAGCTGTTGTCTATGCCAAACTTTGCTATGCCCTGGTGCAAGTATAGTGCCATAAAGTAACAGTCTATGTTTTCAGACGCATGATATTTCCCCTAACCGTGAATAGTACGATACCGAAAAATATTGGCACATTCAATAGAGCCGTAAGTTTATGATTTAGATCTGTTTCACAGAGCTTAAAAGCAGAAGATGAAAATACCAGCAATTCATAATTACAAAAAATATCACATTCTAAATATAACATACATAGTTGGAAACCTTTAGTGAGTAACGTTAACATCCTCAAGTTAAGTATTACATGGCTCTTCAGAGGAAGCTTCCCCCCTTGTTCAGAAAGTTGTAGAGGTCATAAGCTCTGGTAAAATTTTGCTTGCCACAGGTTTCTACGAAAAAGAGGAAAGAGAAAGAGAGATTGGGTAACCTCCTGGAGAAAATGAGAGAAGAAGAAAAGAAACAACAAGAGCATGTCAACAGAGTCAGGGCCAGGTTACAAGAAGAGAGCGAGACTTGGTTCACTGCAAGTAAGTTATGCATATTCAACACATCATACATATTCATGATGTCATTAACATATCAACCTTATATCAACACGGCATAAATGTAAGAGTATATCTGAAAGCAAAATGCATTTCCACGAAGGGAAGAATGCACTTCCTTGGATACGTCCTTTCGATATGGATAGTCATGAGGGAGCATGCGGATACTTGGCCAAGAATATTGACATTGAAACCACAGAGCAGGCATCTTGAATTTGTTTTGAATGTCCAAAGACGGGTAGCTAGTTATTAAAAGGATTTATGAGTCATGCTGACAGTAACAACTAATGAAAGGGATTGCATAATAATCGCAAAATGCTGAAAACACTAAAATGACTGCAGTTATTCAAACAAACAACACTGATCATGTTGATGCGCATGGAGCAGTGTCTTCTTTGTACGGAATTTGCAGACCACAATGCGATATTTACTCTTGCTGCATTTTTGGAACTCGGAGATTCAGTAGATATACATGTAAGAGGGAATAATTTACCCAGTATCGCAGCATCACAGAATGGTCAAATTTCTATGTACAAGTGTAAAGATGTGTAACAGTGTTTGTGCACAAAAACCATAGTGTTTCTTATGAGACAAACCTCAGATACAACTGCTACACAAAATTTGAATGCTAAATTATTGTCTGTGTAAGAATAGACTACCAGCAACATGACATATATTGATTCAGAACTAATATACTTCCTATTTGCAAGGGTAAAGGTCATTGTTAAACTATCAGGATATCATAAGTCAGATTTTGTATTGCCACAAGTATTGAACTGTTAATAACATGGTCCAGTGGATAAAGGAGGAGGCATATGGGTTGTCATAGGTTTGTGCCGTAGTCCACACCATCCACCATTTTTCCCTATCCCAAATTGTCGTTCAAAAATGGTAAAAAGAACAACAACAAAGAAACAACCAAAGTGAGCTTTAAACTAATGATTGCACGGCCACCCAGCATGAAGGGTAAGGTACATGCCATCAATTCGGCTTTCCACAGATACAGATACACAGATACTGCTTAATTCATGAAATATAAACTACCTTCCTGGTCAATTACAACTGACCAGCCAAAATGAAGGAGGTAAGGAAAGGGGAAGGGGGATGGATAAGGAAAGGGGAGGAGAGGGGGGTTGCGCAGAGAAGGATTTATGTGAATCAGAGTATAAGGAGTTTCATAGCACGGATAGATGATTAAGTTCATTGATGAGGCTTGCATGCAGATGGACTTTGTCATTTAGTTTTATTTCCTGATCTGGTTTTGTAGATTCAGAGGGTTTAAAAGTACCAAGAGGTGAGTTTAATGTAATCTCTGTCATAATGCAGCTGGTAGGAGCATCACTATAATCATTCCAAACTGGATGGTAACTATGGGTCAACCGGAAAGAAAATATTTGCTGGCAGATTTAAAGATGTGTATCATATTTGGGAAATTATGGAAAATAATTGAACAACGTTCAATAACACTTTTCATATATATCTTGGAGTTGTAGTGCTATTGGTGTATGTACAGCAGGCTAACTTGTCTATTGGCCTATTCCTACTTCCCGTGCAACATTACAGAAGCTAAACTAGGATTGTGCTTTATTTCCTGTAAGTTCCTTCAAATGGCAAAAGTTTTTACAGCAAGTTTCCTCATTTAGGATAAGGGTAATTTAAAGAAGCTAAGCTGAAGTGGTATTTATCTAGATATTGCACAATTTGGTCTGACATCTTGTGGATCAAGTTTTTGAAAACTTTCAAGTAAATATTGTTGTTCTGCAATATACCCCTCTCAACATGAGCCTGCCTAACCATTGCTTTTGAAGATCCATTGTTTGTGCAAGTTAACAATAGTAAATAGAAATAGACAAATGGAATTTATGCAAAATCATCTTCCATGTTGTAAACAAAATGCAGCTTAAGCTGTAACTTCTGGGAAGATGAAACAGGGTAGAGCTAAACCACAAAGAATATGCTGAATGTGGGTACTTCAACAATCATTTCTTTGCGCAAAAATAAGTAAAATAATCAAAGTTGTAGAATTGCTTGTAGCTTCCTATCGACACTGTTTGCATATAGCATCTTTGTGATTTGTGTGATACAACATTGCCTAAGCAGTAAAGATGCAGAAGGCTTTGATCGGTATTATCAAGACTGAAACATTTTGGGAAGGGATATATATATGTAATTAGAGGATTTACAGCGTCTAACTCCTGTGTAATGAGCTCCTGATCTACAAACTTTTGTATTTCAGACATTTTGTTAAAAAAAACTTATAATTTTTTGGCAGATCCGATACTTTGACCGATATTATAAACTTTACAAAGAATCCAATTATTGGTTGACCCCTAATGTAAATCCCATTCTCTGCCCATCATCATTCATCTAAGAATAGCTATTGCATAATGCAACAGACGTTTAAGCTAAGTCATGATCAGTTTAAGAAAGTCTTTTGCACAGGTTTATTGTATTTACCAGAAGTTACAGTAGTTGATATGGGGAGTTTAATACGTTCGGAATATTAGTTCACTCTCTTTCTTCAGTTTTACAAGACAGACCAGTTTATTATTGATGTACAAAATCCCGACAAGGTTTAGTGTTGGTTATTTACTATCTCATAGTATTGTGTTCCTTCAATCTGTTCGAGTGTGTATAGAGAGACCTACATACATGTGTTGTTTCCTGGTTTTGTTTTTTGGTCTCCTCCCTTACCTGCACAGGAGTGTTCTACCATTGTATAGCCATGAGACTTCTTAGAACACTTTGTTTTCAAAATTATGCATGATACATGTATAACTTAATTAATTATATTTGTTTTATTATATTGGCATAGCAAAACAATTGAATGAAATGAAATATCTCATGAGTAGAAAGAATAATTTTTCTTCCTAGAGGGACCAATGGGAACTAACATCATTTTCATACAATTCCTTTCATCCTTGCTTTTACTGCTTGTTACATGTTTCCTAGGGTCCATATGCAACAAAAACATGATTTCATATATGTATATTTGAGATTGGTGAAAGTTTTATTCCCAGAAGCATTCATCCTATTGATGATGGAATATGTTTTGTATGTTTGGATCTCTTGTGAATTAGAGGATATCCAAGGAATGGTTTATATGTACAGTGATATAAAAAGAATCTTAAACTCTTGAGAAAATCAACGTCCATTTTATTATATATTCTCAACAAGTACTTATATAATGCTTTGCTGAGCATTGCAGACATGTCACAAAGACAAGGCCAGAAATCAATTAATTTTCCTTTCACTCATTGAACACACTGACTGTTTCTTCTCCTTATTCCTGTTTGTGCTGAATATATCAGACCATATTATAAATCAGACCATTATTAAACATTTGTCATGTGCCTCAAGTGTTACCTGCTACACATTGAACAAAGTATGATATTTACTAGCTTTGCAATTTCTTCCATCGTGCGCATGAATAATCATAATTTATTTTTTTCTTGAATTACATGGTTGAGTTTTGATTCAGTTGCACTAGCACTTGCATTGGGCGATAAATGATTGAAAACCCAACTGATTGAAATAAACAAGAAACATTAACCCTGTTTTGTGTGTGTGCGTGCAAGTGTGTGTGTGAATTAAGTGCCATGAGTGTAATTGTTGATAATTTGTATATTATCATTAACATGAGTTAACTTGTCACAAATTATAGCTTTGTTATCACAGTTATGCATAAATGTAAGGTTATAAGGAAAAGTGTACAGAGCTGAAGGCAATGTATATCCATGAACATTTGAGAGCTTGCCCATTTCCTTTCCTAAGATAGCCAAACATTTCCACTGCTGATTGCAGGTCTACTGAATACTGCTGTATAATGACAGTAATGTAATAATCTCACACTATAAATGGTAGTTTTATTGTGTTATCAAAACTAGTCTTTGGTATGGTCCCATGATAACATATGATTGACCAGTATCAAGTTATTTAACCTATGGAAATAGAGGTAAGTGTAATAAGTTGAATACAATTGAGCTTGTGAAATGGTCAGAGTCACCAGACCAATGAACAAAAGTGTGTGTTTAAAGGCATGTGAGTTTATGTCAATTGCCCAGAAAGTGATGACAATGATCCCAAATCAATGTTGAAAAATACTCAACGGTGAATAAAGAATCCGGTGTCGCATCACAAAATGCTATGCACAATGGGCAAATTGTTATACAATTGCAACAATTGGCTCAAATAGAAAATGTCTCTTGATTCTCCCTTCCAATGAAAATAATTGACGGTCTACTAATTAATTTCAATAAATTGTAAATCATTGATATTCATCAATCCACAGCTCTATTATTTCTGTTTCTTCTTCTTCCTCTCTCTGCAGGGTCAACTAAGAATGAGACCATTACTCAGTTTCTCCAGCTTGGGATCTTCCCAAGGTGTTGCTTCACCGCATCTGATGCCATTTACTGTGCAAAGTTTGTCCTATTGGTGCATCAACTCAAAACACCAAACTTTTCAACTCTTTTGTGCTATGACAGGGTTAGTGGTATTACTGATTAAACAGTGTAACAGTGTTCAGATTTTTGTTTCTTTTGTGGGGGGGGGGTAAGGTGGGTGTGGGGGGGGTTCTGTCGTTTTTGGTTGTTCCAATTGTAATTTAAGTTCCATACATGTTTAGCTGTCATGTAGTGCTTAGAGGGTCTGCCTCACTATGCAAAGTTTTATATAAAAAATATAAAAAAACATCCCAAATGTGATGCGTGTGTTTATTATTCTGAGGATTTTATGTATTGGTTTGTAATAGGAAGGAAGGATGGAGGAAATATGTGTTTATATGGGAGGTTTCTCTTCTTGTGTGGATATGGTTTCATCATATAAGGAGATATATGACTTAATATGTTTAGCTGATTTTGTGGTGGTTTTTACATGGTTGTGTCAATTATTGAGTTGCAGTTGATATAAGAATCAAAGAGAATATGTTTTTGCTTTGCAGTATAAAAATTGTTACATGTTTTTAAGTTTCAGCAGTTCACACATATTGTTGCCTTATTCTCTTTTCAAGGTCTTTCAAGATATAACGTACACCGTAGCATCTTGTTCTGAGAATGAAGCCAGTCGATACGGTAGATTCCTCTGTGCAATGCTGGAAACAGTGAGCAGGTGGCATAGTGACAAGGCTCTCTACGAGAAGGTAACACTGTTCATTCATGAATATTCATCTGGTGTGTGTTAGAGTGACCAATGAGGTGTAATCTATTATGAATTCTTGTATGGCACTTATGGGTCATTACATTCATCACAGGTATAGTTTGGGCTATGCTACGCAAGTCACAATGTTTTCTGTGGAAGTATCTTTAATAAGTACCTTTATTGTGGCACTAAAAGCAACTGTGGTCGAGGAAAACAGACACTTGATGATAAATGAAAGTACCCATTTAAAAAAGAGTAAAACTATAAACGATATTTAAAGGTGAAGGTGTCGCAACCTCTGAACCTAGATAAGATAAAATTTATGTTTATAAGATGATTATGAAGTACTTCTTCTATTTGATTTGCAACTTTGAGAGAGTAATATGAATTAATGTTGGGTTGTATTTCCTTCCAGGAATGTGGCAACTATCCCGGATTTGTTACAGTATTACGAGCCAGCGGTACTGAGGCTAGTAACAAGGCAGATCAGCTGGACTATGAAAACTTCAGACATGTCTGTCATAAATGGCAGTATAAACTAACAAAGGTATTGAAGTGTATATCTTTAATATTACTGTGCCTTGTAACTGTATTGAGGGAGGTTTTAGCCAAGCGATGTGAAGGTTCTTGTCAAGGGATTAACAGGGATGATCCTCAGATACAGTGTCTGTATTAGCAGAATTGAGATTATGCCCAAGGAGATATATGTCCGTATCATTTTATTGAATTTAATATTAGTTTCTGCAATTTTATCAACATGGTATTTAGCAAGAAGCTTCTCCAACAGAAAAGAAATTTGGTATTTTGACAATTTCAGAGACATGTTTCAGGTGACTGGAACACTTCAATAAAGCATACACATCTGTTTCAGTGCTGCATCTACTGGTAGAGTTCCACATCTTTGTCACAGTGGAAACCGTGTGACCCCCCCTCCCAAACCCATTCACGCTCACCCCTGCGAAGAGAGGGCCAGTAAATGTTATCTATGAGTCTGTTTGAACCCTTTCATTGTTTGTTTGTTTTTTCTAGGCTGTGGTAGCTTGTCTGGAGTCTCAGTCTTACACTCAGATCAGAAATACCTTGATTCTTCTCATTAAGGTATGTTCATCTTCTCATTTCAAGTCACTCACATCTATTGCAGCAGCACACTCTTCTTCCACCAGTGTGACAATGTATTCTTTAACTAATGTATAAAGGAATCAGGGTTTGTTTTAGCACCAAACATCACTCATGAAAGCATATATTCAAGGATGAAGTTATCAGTCAAAAACTGTATATTTCATTACAATTATCAATTGAAAATTCCAATTGAAATTTTGCAGAATATGTTTTTGAAAAAATGTCTGTTCAGATGAGCCTTTACAGTATGCTACCATGTTGTTCAAGGTTAGTTAGTTTGTGAAAACATGCCTTTTTTTTTCTGATTTCTCACATGAGAAACAGTAATGTAACATATGTGAAAAAAGGTGATATAGTTTGTTACAGCAGATCTTGACAAAACATGAAAACTACTTGTCATTTGAACCCGAAGCCTGAATCATACTTGGAAGTAATTAATTCTTAAAAAAAACTAAGAAATGTTTATTCCAGGTAACTTGGATTATGCATTACAGTGGCATCATCAGTGCTGCTGGGCTTTTTACGACACCTATCATCAGAAGGCATAGTTCAAGTATTGGTAAATAGTACAAGTTTCATCATGAAATAGAGATTTGTAGCTGTCATTATGCTTAGTTTCTAAAATAGTTTTAAGCATTTTGCTGTTATGAATAAAGAGAGAAATAACTGTTTCCAACTGCTAATCTACAACCAAAAAATGAAAACCCTTTCCAGTTTAAACATATAAAAGTTGGAGGACATGACGTTTTGAACCTAGCAGGATAGTTTGCTTCAAAGTTTGCCCTCCTGCTAGGATTGCAACATCAGACCTCTGACTTTTTACATATATTCTTCTGATAATGAAATTTGAAAACTAGGATGTTCTGAATCTCTTGCTTCAGATCTTGCCTCACTTCCCAAAAGTTCAAAACCTGGGTAACGTTTTGGAGAAGAGAATCGACAAAATTTGCAATGAAGAGAAAGACAAAAGACCTGACATTTATGTTCTGGCTCTGGGGTGAGTACTTCCGTCCTGATTTGATTTACTTAAACTTTTCATGTTTTCTATCAATTAACACTTGGACAACGAATATGATTGGTCTGTTAAATTCTCCTTTCCACCAAAAGTACGGTCGTTGTTTATTTAGTGTCAGTACATTGTAACAAGTAAGAAAATAAGCACACAATATCTCGACACCATTCTTGGAAGGACCTAGAACTGAGAGTTCAGATTTGGTTTGAATTTTCAGGTAGAGTGAAATAGACTTTATTGAAGTGTTTAATGGTGTAATGTATGACTAATGTAACTAGCTCAACATTCTTCTTTATGTCCCCATGTAGTTGACTTGTGGGAGACATTATATTGCATAGTTGGATACACTTGAACATTATAAAGCTGTTTTGTGATTCCAAGTGACAACAAGTATAAATTTTTACAAAATTTCTTTTTATTTGTACCAGACGATCTTTGGTTCCTGTATTTACCTTCATTATGGAAATTTGTAGCATGCCTTAAGCTTCCACACCTACCACAATATTATCTGATCACTAAAACTGTTAACCAAATACTCTCCATCCATGAAATATTCACAATCACATCCCTGAGTCTTGGAGAGAGAGAGTCAACCATGGTTTGTTAACTTGTGTATTGTTGTTTGAGGTCAGTTTTAGTGATACAAGCACATATCACATTTTATAAATACATATGATGTGCACTGGCGAGCAAAGTGTCTTGTTTTAGGTTTTCTGACTTGCTTAAACTCATGTTGTACCTTGTATTTAGTGGCCTCTCAAAGTTATTGAATCCAACATTTCAACAGCTAGGAGAGATTTTGTAGAATTATTAACATTGAGTCACTTCCAGGCACCCACATTGCACAGGTGCAGTCGGAATCATGACACAGCTCATTATCACGACACACACTTTGAGGCTGTAAAGTTGTATCAGTAATTAGTAGTATATCTGTATAGAATGGCAGCAGATATTAGAAAACATCTCCTTCCGGTCACATGGAATGCCAAGCATAATATAAGTGGAATTATGAGCTGTTGGTTTCTGAACAGCACTGTGCAATGTAGAACTCTTTCCATTTACAAATTATTAGATATTCTGGACAACTTAAGGGACGAAGAGTTCACATGATTCCAGAAGAGAAGTTCCATTCC
>KN882930.1:80586-105285 GCA_000934455.1 Apostichopus parvimensis
GCCATGGAGGAAGGAGAGACAAATGATGGTTAGTATTGTATGATGTCTTTATTCCATCTGCATGATCAGGACCTCGTTAGCTGTGGACGCAGAAGGAAAGAAAACAGGCAATATTTCAAATGTTGTTGTTTGGGTTTCATACCTGCATTAATGATTAATGCATGCTAGTTTTAGAAGTTTGTGAAACTGCTTGAAAGATTGATATTGAGTGTTTTGAAGCAAGACAGTAATTGTAGAGTAGTTGTAAGAGTTGTCAGGAAGACTTTACACTTTTTTCTTTAAAGTTTTTTTCTGGAAACAGTAACAATGTACAAGATATTACCATGTTCTAATTTACATCTCACCATGCCTTTGCTATGATAGGATGTAATTTTGCAGATGTTTAGTGTAATTTTTACAACAAGGAAGGAGTGAGCTTCCCTATATTATCTATTATCTATATTTAGGATTCTGTTTTTCTTTTCCTGGTGCCTTGTTGTAAGTAGTATAATTCTATGCAAGTTGTTTATTTATCAAATCAGTGGTGTTGTAGAAATAAACATGGTGAGAAATATTAAGTATATTAATAGAATAAGTATGATAATAATAGAAAACATGACTTGTATGAGAATACAGAAAGCATAACTTGAAATGAAAGGACAACCAGAGAGTGAATTTCAGAGCAACTTATGTAAATTCTGGGCTACCTCAATAAAACATGAATTCAATTGATTCACTGTGAACATTAAATTTTTTATCAGTGTGATTTGCATGTTCTTACATTCATGCTATTATTGTATCTTTTACCATGTGTTTTTTGTGGTGTGATTTGCACTTTCTGACATTTATGCAATGATTGTCATTTACCATGTGTTTTCTTTAGTGTTCATTTGCCAGTTCTTTCATTCATGCAATGATTATCATTTACCATGTGTTTTTTCTGTAGTGTGATTGGCATTTTCTCACATTCATGCTATGATTATATCTTTCACTATGTGTTTTTGTTCTGCTATGATTGTATCTTTTTCCATGTGTTTTCTTTAGTATGATTTGCACTTTCTTACATTCAAGCTATGATTGTATCTTGTACTAAGTGTTTTTTCTTTAGTGTTATTTGCATGTTCTCACATTCATGCTATGATTGTATCTTTTACTATGTGTTTTTTCTTTAGTGTTATTGGCATGTTCTCACATTCATGCTATGATTGTATCTTTTACAATATCTATTTTGTGCAGAACCTGTGACCAAAGATGCTTCTCCAGCAGTTGGTACAAAGAAAGCAGATAAGTAAGAAACCATTTCACTGTTTGAAAATAGTGGTAGACGTCGAGGCTATTGAGTTACATCTTGTACCTGTCTCGATATTTAACTTCTAGAGAAAACTAATCAAGCTTGCAGAATTGTTATTAATTCCATAAATACATTGCTTGCTTATTCAGTGTTCTCTGGCATCAGTTTAGGGGAACCATTTAAATAGACTGTAATTGACTTTTTTACTGGTCATAACTTGACCATTTGAAATAGAGAGACAAATGCCTGGCTTGTTGAGGTCATCTTGTATAGTCCAAGTGAATGATTGAGTACCATCTTTCTGATATCCAAGTGGATGAATGAATACCATCTGTCTGTGTTTTCTTTATTTTTTATTTTGTTTGATCATCTGAAGATATCCAAGTGGATGATTGAGTACCATCTGTCTGTGTTCTGTGTTATACTTCATTTTAATGTTTTGTTGAATTTTCAGGAAAGAAGCAGGTAAACCACTCAAAGAAGAAGGGAAGGAAGAGAACGATACTGCCAAAGTGAAAGTCAAGGAGGGTAAAAGTCGTAAGTCGGGAGAGGTCAAACAGGCCAGCAGCAAGAGACTGTCTAAAGACAGAGATGAAGGCAAGGCGAAAGAACGCAAGGAAGCTAAAGACCACAAAAGCCACAAAGAGTCAAAGGAAAAGAATGAAAGTAAGGCAGAGGGGAAGGTCAAAGTTCAAGACAGAGGCTCTGGGGATGAAAAAGTAGCCCATAAAAAGGGGAAGAAAGAAGATTCTGAAAAGAGAGGCCAGAAGGAAAAGACCAGCAAGAAAGAAAAAGAAGTAAGCAAATGGTTTTGTTTATTATATCATGAAGTGTTGTCTGTATATCTGTCCGTCTGTTAGACTACCTATCTGTTTATTTGGCTGTCTGAATAGATAATCATATTTTAGAAAAAAGTCATTTTGGGCAATTTTGTTTTTAATGTCAGTGTGTTCTTTTGGAACAATGTGGAAGGGTAGTAACAGAAGCTTCATACAGTATCACAATGGAGCTTAAACATGATTTATACTATAATCTATCTTTTATTCTGTCAGTTAGTCATGATTGGGTTGTCACCCAGACTTGGTCTGGATGTCACTTTATGTTAAAATAATTACTATGCAGGCACATCCATGAATCAGTTGACATCTGTGTCTGTATAATCTGTTACCAGTGATAAACCAGTTGGTCATCTTATTACCTGATTTTCTTTTCTGGTTTTTGTTTATCAATGGTTTAACAAATTTCAGGTGGCAACTTCAGGAAGTGTACGTGGATGCAGAACTCATCTTCCACATTTCCAGACAATGTCAATCTTCATGTAGCGAAAAATTGCCTCTCCTTGGCCATGTTTTTGAGATCATGGCTTTTAGTGTAAATATCGTTTATCGTTCTTTGTTTTGGTTTTCTGTCAGTCATTGCAGGAGGACACAAAGGAGGAGAGATATTCCACTAAAGACAGAAGTCAGCGGTCAGCAAGTGAGGCATCCAACTCCAGCCAAGGTTCAGGAGCCTCATCGAGAAAGACCTCTCCCCAGCGGGACTCCCAAGAGAGAGGTGAGCTTCATGAGAAGATGTAAAAAAAAAAGGAGAGAAAATATGTCATCTTTCTGTCTATGCCCCACCTCTTCCTCCTCCCTTGTAATATCAACCTTTTGGGCAAAGAATAGATGGTTAGATTGGAAGGAACAGTAAATGTATTTGCTATCCACCAATTTTACTCTCCTGGTCAAACTGTACAATAACATAACTTGATATTCTTGCCTTTGTTAATGCTTAACAGGTTTGTCAAACTCATTTTTCCCTATAAGTATATGACACAGTATGGAGGGGTGCTGTTGTCTCCTGTTTTTCTCTCTTTTCTATTTTTTTTTTCCAAGTCTTTCAGTCTGATTAAATGGTAGTAGAGGAGAGTAAATTAGAACATTTTTTCTTTCTTATGACAGATCACAAGAGGAGGAAAGTGGAGCATCCTTCCCTGATGGTAAGATTCCTTATTATATTGTCCTACCTGATAAATCTTGAATAAAAGTTAATCAGCAACAGAAAATTGACTGAGATATGATTAACAGATGTTGAAAGAATGAGTAAAGTTTAGAAAGTTACTAAAACCTCTACTCAAAACTGGCGGTACTTAATTTTGCAATTTACTATTGTTAAAGTTGCTGTACTCTGCAGCAGAGTACCACCAGGCAGTAAATATTTTGGCAGGACCCGATGACAGGACAAGTCATTGGAAACTGAAGTTGTGATGAGGTTTTCGATTTGCCGTCATTAAAAGACGCCTATTAATTTGATGTATATTGTGCAAGTTTGTTATGACATTGTTAAATTGCCTGCATTTTCCTTTGATTTTGTTAATTATGTTGAAACATCTTTCTTCTTGCCTTTCTGAATTGCAGTGGTTAGGTAATAATGTGGTTAGAATTTTATATTGGAAATGCTTGAAAATTTTGTTTTCAAGTGATACTTAAAATGAAACATCAACAGTGGAACTTTGATTCACAATAGGTGACCAGAATCAAATTGTAAGAAGTGGCTTCCATGCTTTCCCCCTCCCCAATCTGTTGAGACAAGGTGAAATTTCTTTGAGCTATTAGATCGGAAGCATTAGAAGCATTTATTTACATTTTCTATTTTCAGGAAAATTCAGAAATCGTAACACGTAGAAGAAGTCAGGTAGGAGTAATTTTCATTCTTCAGCTATGACTAGTGTCCTTCTATTCAGAACCACACCAGATAACTCTTTGCTACCAGTTGATAATCAGACTTGTCAGAACAAAAAATGTTTCCATATCTTAATGGAACCGAAATAATACTTGGTTTCTCAGCAGTTTATTGTAGTATTGTACCATGTCAGACTGGGGTAGTACCATGATCACCATGTGTGGGCTTGTATTTTAGTGGTGTGTTTCACCCCCCGCTGGTATATGCCTTTGACATGACCGTGCCTTGTTAGCTGCAATGTTGTCATAACAACCAGCAAGACACAGCAGGAACTGCTCAAGTGTTTTGAAGTGTATCTCACATTTCTGCCTAACAAGGTTATGATGTACATTCAGAATTTGTACGCCTTAGAATCTTACTGCACTTGTTCCTTGTAACTTAGCAGTATGGAACTCTGGATTACCTGCTCATTTCATTTGTTTTTTTCATTTTCAAACCTGTACTTCACAAAGTTATATGAGTGTTAAGGTGGCCACAGCTGGTACAAATAGTAGCATAGTACTATTAGAGCAAACCTGTTTAGTCATATGTTGATGCACAATGATGAAGATAAGAGTGGTTGAACTGCAGTAAGAGGGAGAAAAGTACAAAGTCCCCTAATAATGTGATTTAGTGCTTTAACCTCTGACATAAACTATGACTTGTATGCAAATATTGTTGCTGGCAGTAAAGGCCAGCAAACTAAACTGAAAATGACACCTAACGGTATATGAATTTTTTTGATGAATTGAAGAGCAAGGATAGAAACGAGGTGGACGGTGAGAAAGAACGCAGGAGAAAGAGCGAGAAGAGGAGAACACACAGCGAACCGGAGAAAGATCTGCTAGAGATAAAACGTAGACGAGATGAAGATATGTCACCTCCAGCTCCAGTGGAGAAGATCAAGAAGAAAAGCACAAGAACCAGCGAAGATGGCATGAACGGGGATCGAACTACTTCAAGAAAGGTAGTTTATGATCTCCATAACTGGGAGTAATCTTCTTGGAAATCGAACCTCTCCAAGAAAGGTAGTTTATGATCCTCGATGGGAGTTGTCTTCTTGAAACAAACAAACAAGCATGGAAGTTTGCACCTGAAATGCAAGGCTAACACAATGGTGTAATCTTTCACATTAAAATCATGTTTAGTAGTGTATAGTTCTTTTTGTTTGTACTTAAAGTAGAGTATGAGTATTATCCAGGTTGTGGAGTATTTGGAGTTTTGAAGAGAACATCCTGGTTAGTAGTCCTGCAAAACAGATGTAGAAACGCTCAAAGCAAGCTGTTAAGCGTTATTCAGCGTAGCTTATCTTGTCATCTAGTAGAAAGTCGTACAGACTTGCTGCTTAATAGTTCTGTTACCTTTTCAAAGAAACTCCAAGAGATAAAGTTAAACCTGTCAAACTTTCATAGCAGCCACATAGAGCCTATGGCCTACTTAACGTGTCAGAAATTTCAGCAGTTATTCTCTGTAACTATGCAGTCCGAATAGCAGATAAAGGACTATTTGTTTATTTATTGCGATGTCTTACTGAAGGAACCCAAAGAGAGTGAAGCTAAGAAAAGTTCCCTAGATAATAATATATTAAATAGATACGGTTAAGGTACACAACAATGCAGCTACTTTACACTGCTTTGAATGCCTCACTCCTATAACACCGCTGTTTATTTTCTTGTGTCGTTTCATTTACAGGAACACAAAGAGAGTAAGACACGGGAGAAGAAAGATGTCGAGAAGTTGAAAGAGCCGAGGATAAGACTGAAGAAAGAATCTCTAGAAACAGACAGTGATGATGACAGACAATATCCTTTGTTCTAAATCTTCAAAAGCCGAAACCTTAAAGCTGAATTTGAATTTTGAAAGAGAACTTAATGTTTATGTTATCATTTCATGTACTGAATACAGGAGAGTAATATAATCTTTTCCTGTAATATTCTGAGTGCTGTCAAATTTATATCATGACATGAGCATTTCATATCTGTGTCAAAACTTGCTAATGATACAAGTAAAAAATTTCGATCCAATGATAAAACTAATAACAGGATGAGAGTAAAGAGTGGTTTCATTTACAATAACTCGTACCAAGATCGTCTTGCTCTTTCCTTGACTCCCAAGTTCACTCATAGGAAGAAGAGACCTTAACTTGATTCATGGGAGAGTCTGTCAAGTATCTGTAGAGAGATGAATCTGTGCCATCTGTTTACTGTGTTATCATCATCGTCGTCTTGAAGACAGACTTGAGAGATCTCATTCAAGGAAACGACCTCCTCTTCAAGACTGCCTCAACGTATAAAATACAAACCTCAAGATATGGCTGCCATAGATATAATGTACTGACTGTGTAACTACCTGTTCCATTGGACGATACAACGATAGAGCAGTAACTACTTCTGGGTGTCTGCTAATTCCACCTGTGAAGTATGGTTCCTTTCTAAAAGAGAAGAAATGGTTTGGCATTGTTATGACAGTACAAGCATCTCAAAGCACCCTGGAGTCAATTGACCATTGTTTTTCATCCTTTGAAAAGTTAGTACCATGAAGTTGTGAAGGGCTGATGGTGGGGTAGGGAGGGGGAGGAGGGGGAAGGCATTGAATTCATATGGATAAGGAGGAGTGATTGGATGGTGAGGACAGAGTTTATATCATTTGTATCGTCTCTATCTTGTGACATAGACCAAGCTTGCAAGTTTCCGAAACAGATTCATTGTTATATAGCTGAGGCCAATTTCACGATTATGAAATTCCTTTACTTTAATCACACAAAGAAGTTGAATGATTACTGCCTTATGAGTTGTTGGTCATTATGAAGGGAAGGGGGAGGGGGTCACAAGGAGGTACTTAGCACTATTTGTATCAGATCTTGATAATGTTAACTTAATAGTGTTAAGGTTTTGGTATTTATCGTAGCAACTAAACTTCAGCTGGATCTAATTGTCGCCATAAATGATTCCAGTACCAGCCTTTACAGAATATCAGTTCCCTAATACTCTTAGATTTTGACAGCAATTGTCCCACTTTGTCTATGGGTGTATTAAACTGACCATAGTTTTAGAGCAAATGTGTACTTAGGAGCCAATTGAGAATGAACTCTGTTACATCAGTCAGGTGTGCAGACAAAACAGAAGTTTACAAGTCATAATTATTTCACCCTCTATTTTTTATTTTGCTTGGATATATCTTACAGTTTATTCCCTACTTGTCTACTGGGATGGATAAATTGTCAATTTAATTATTTTTTAATTTATTTAATCTAGATGTCTAGATACTGATTATTTGAAGAGAAATGGTTGCATGTTCTTGTTGTTGTAGGCATTCCTTCCAAGCACTGAACTCTGATATTCACACAAATCCCTGTCTAGGAGTTTGGAGGTATGAAATGCAGCATCAAGGAAATTCTTTAGCAGTGATAATTTTTGTAAGAAATAATGAAAGTGTTCTCTCATCCTGCTAATTTTAACAAAATAGCCTTTGTACAGTTTCTTAACCAGCAGGTTGGCGAGAACCATGTTCAACCCTTCACTCTACCCCAACCCTCCCCTCATCTCAGAAAGAAAAAATGATGGACAACTTAGAAATAGACTGGCTAAAAAGTTTAATAAAAGAAATGGTAACATATACATCTCTGTTTAATTTTGTGCCATTTATATCTAGCACTGGCTGTTCTCTTTCATTGTTGTATGTTTATGCCAAGTCGCACATCATAAATCAATTTGAACTGGGACTAAGTGAATGTAATGATATCACCCTCCCACCTGGATGGAAAACTAGATGTTCTTCTCCCAATTGAGATGGGTATTAAAAAATCTGATCTTTCTATCCAGCACCTTTATCGAAGACAAACTTTAAAACAAAGGTATTATTTTTCCAATAAATGTTTTTAATTTAATCATGTATGAATCTGATTGGTTTTGAACCTGGGCATTATGTTAAAGTTTTGAAGTCAACATTTTTCAGTCAGGGGGATCTGTTTTATTTACCTACTCAGCTGGTTGTTCATATTCCATCCATGTTGTCCAAGCTAACAGAGTATTCCCTTTGACATAAATAAGGTTATAAAAGGTCATCAGTTTTTACACAAATGTTAAGCATTGTTAAAAAAAAAGTTGCTATCAAAAGTCCTTTTTTTGAATGCCCTGAGTTGGCAAATATTTCCTGAATGAATGTTTAATTAAGGATATTAAAAGACACAGAAAGATATTTCATGTCACAGTTTGAGCACAATTAAATGACCATTGTTCTTTTTACTTTTCTTTTTTAAACATTCTTTTATATTTTTGGGTCTAACACTGATGTTCTTCGCCTAGAGTAACTTCACTATCACTTTTGGTATAAGATACATCATAACTGAACTGTAGCAGCATTTATAAGTTAGAATAATGATTCGAAATGTGATGCTAGGATGACCATTAATGTACGGTTGCAAATTGTTTGGTAAATCTCCAAGAAGGAGCTGTCTTGTCTCCTAAGGTATAGCAGAGAATAATTTAGTGTTCACAATTTGTCTGACAAATTTTGAGGTTGCCAAAAGTTATTTATTAGGAATTACTGAACGAAGGCTGCTGTACATCTCATAATAAGAGCAGTTTGCATAGCGCTCTGCTACACAATAACAGATAAATTGTTCCCTCAGGATGGTTAGGATATTGTTTGAGTCCTTCACTTCTTCACACTTTACTGATCAACGATCCGTCGAGGCTCAGAATGAACAAGAAGTAAAATTAAGGGAGGTAGGAAATGAGTCGATGAGAAGTTTCGCTAAATTCCTGTTACATAAGATTGAATGTAATGGGGCTTTCCAGTGTTTCTATAGAGGGTGCTGTCATATCGATCCTAACATGCGTAATCTGCACTGATTACAGATCACGATCCGGTGAGAGGCGCTCGTAAGGATGCAATTGTTTTGGATGTACTTGCATACAGAAGAGCTACGTGATTGACTCATGCAAGGTTCCGATTGTGCAGTTTGGACTAATTGCAAAAGTGCTTCCATAAACAAGCTTAAACAATAAGTTTAACTTGAAACTTTGAAACATATGCTTTAAGAAGATCTCTTCAATAACGAAATTGGATAAACTCGTCACGGTTATGGCAAGCCATATGTGCAATAATTCGATAAACCAAGTTTATAGCCGTTCAACTCTGTTTTTCGCTCAATAAACTGAGTTTATCAACAAAAACACGGCTATCCAGTCGATAAACTCAGTTAACGATCGAAAAACAGAGTTTAACGGTGATAAACTTGGTTTATCGAATTATTGCACATGTGGCTTGCCATACACGGTACCATTGTGATCTGCAGTCTTGTGAAGTCTCACAGAAGTGCATGGGACTGATATGAATGTGCCCTTTGTTAATTTTGTCTGGAGCTGCAGTAACCCTCATTGCAAAAACCCACCCTAGCAGCTAGTGAACGACGGTTTTATAGTTTATAAATACCAGTCATAAAGTTCAGCTGTGTTAAAGGTTTTTAAAAAATAAAGTTTTCTTACCACATTTTTGCACTTTACTTGATATGAGAAATCAATGTACAGGAAATTATTTTCACATTTAAGTTACAATTAACTTGAAACTCATTGTTTATTGAAAATGTGAACACAGAGAAAATACACAACTGTTTGGTGCACACTTTTGAGTTTTTGTTAAATGTGAGAATTGTCTTAGTTTTCCCTGCCCAGCCCCACCATCCTGCCCATGCACTTACCACACTTCCCCTATACTTATAACTTAAGCTTTTTGCCAACATCCATTGTTTCAGTGATGTAAGTTTAATGTACCAAAATTACAAATGGCATATCACAAATTCCTACATGCCAATTCTTAATGTTTTACGTATTGTCTGACATGGGATCACCAAGCCTTACATACAACCATTTTAAACCAGTGAAAACAATCCGGATAACGAACATTAAAAAAAAAACTCCAATGTGAAAGGAATCTAGCAAGAAGTACAGTGCTGAACACAAATATATTGTTAGAAATTTGAAAAGATTTCTATTTGACTTAACTACGTTATGAAAGATATCCAGGGTTGGGGCACAAATATCCATGTTTCCCTTAGGAAATCTCTTAAGTTTGTCACATTTGGCGGGTCTGCAAAATTCTAGTATTGTTCAGTGGTATATATCGCGAAATATTAGTGGAAGCACAGGGTGTCATTACTGACAGACGGGGCCTGTAGTATTACTTTAAAACGTGAGGTTGAAGCCCGCATATTTTCTATCAACCTCACCCATCGTCCCAACACTACAAGTATCCACCAATGGTTTTGTTAATGGCCTTCGCTCCCTTCCTATTATGGCTTAGTAGGGACAAAATCTCAAAAGTTTTACTTAAAATTTCATTATTGTGACTAAAAAGTTAAAATTTTTACTTTTAAAGTCCGCTCCCATGTCCTTATTAAGCCACCGTACCTTCCCTACCGCCACCTTGCCCTAAAGGAAGACAGAAGTTATGAAATCTCCCAAATGTCGTAATCTGTAAAGGAAAAACGTGGAAGAAAATTTCGCAATGAATGAATGCCTGTGCATCCTCATTAGCATAGTGCATGTTTACAACTGCTAACCGAAGAAGTCTTATTACGCACAGTCTAAATTTCCTTGGGGATGGGGGTTGTGGGCTACGGTACGAATATGGTTCACTTAAATTAGAGGGCGTTTTCCTCGTTTCGCGGATTGGGTATCAGTATTCTATTATGGTGAATCATTGAAGAAGTGTGATTTCAACATTGATTAGGATAAATGCGTCAATAACGCGTACGCTATAGGATTACATATTACATAGCATAGGCCTGTACACTCTCACGATCGTAGTTCTCGCCACTACAACTACTTTAGATCAATTTTAATCACCGAAAGTTCTTGCTGACAAAGAAATGTTAATCAGGACAATTTTAAGCACTCTTCTTTGCTTTTTAGCAACGGGGAAAGCAGAAGAGATCGTGGATGATGCTAAAAAGGTAGCAAACGAACTTTACATAGTCGAAGGCAAGGCTTCTGTCCCTGGTGTTAAATCCAGTGAATGGGTTCCACTAACGAAAATTCTCATCGATGGAGGAAACTTTCAGGGATTTTTGAAGTGAGTTGATCTTTTCATTTCTGAAATCATCACCGTGACTTCTGCTTGTAACGTAAAATGGAGTGTTAAATTGAAGAGGCACTTTTAAATATAAATATCGAAAGATCATTCTCGTTATATAGCCTGGGCTAACCCATGCCTGGAACTTTTATGAGTTGTTGCTTTTTTTAACCATTATTCTGAAAGTTGTTTCATCAAATTTATTTGATGTGTGGTTTGCTTTAAACAGATGATTGATAATTTTTCCACAAATGCTTCAAAAATGAGGTTTGTTTTAGGCTAGTAATAGTAGGCCTCTGTCAATAACAATATTCTATGACCAAACATGTTCACCAATTTTGCACAAAATGAATGCAGGGGCATCGATATAGAGATTGAGGAGTAGAAAGCCTATCCGTAAATAAACGTAAAAATAATTTATAAGAAGGCACTGTGGAACTTAAGCCTATCCGTAAATAAGTTAGCGCCATCTATCAGTATCACTTATCCCCTTTCACCTCGTAGCCCGTAGCACCTATTTTGGTTAAGTTTCAATAACGCGGGGTATTCGACAGCTATGCCGAGATTGACTGAGATGTTTTTACTCAGATCATGACTTGACCATGTGTGAAAAATTTTAAAAAAACCTTTATAATATTTCAAAGATTGAGGCTATATCTTGAAACCTGGAGTCTCCTGTTGTCATGTTGACATTCTTTTCTATTCTTCCTCCCCATTGCAGATTGGATGGTTCTTTCCAATTATATTTGCCAACAGGGTCTTATGTGATTGATCTAGCTCATCCTACATTCGACTTTGAAGCACAAAGGGTTGATGTTAATTCTAAAGGTAGCAAGAGAGCACGGAAAGTGAACAACATCCAACCAAATGCAGTGTCACATCTAACATATCCCCTTCGATTCAAACCTAGAGGGCCCATGAATTATTTTCAGAAGAGAGAAGAATTTAAAATAATTGATATTTTGAAAAGTCCTATGGTAAGTTTTATTTCATATTAGAAAAGGTCAGCCATATAATTTTACATGTTTTTAGGCATCAGCAAGTAAGTGGAGATAGCACCGATTCATAACCCATTACTTCAAAGTAACCAATGAATGCCAGACATTGGGATCACCTGACTTGAAATAAGCCTTAAGGATAGAAATTTACATGTCAGAAGTGGCAATTATTTAAGGGCAGTTACTTATTGTACATAGTGCAGCAAGATTAGTCCATGCCAAATCACTGAATGCTCTGTAAGTAACTGTACAAGTTAAAACCCTCTGAAAAGTACAGTATAGTGAATTACAATATTTTCACCAGAAATGTTGCACTGATGTATATTCATAAGTGTGTACATCTTAGTGTAAAGAACTTAATGTAAATATTTCTCCATAAAAAGGGAATTGCAGATTTGCTTTAAATTTTTTGTTCAACATTTAGGACATTCCTCTGCTGTCTACTGATCTTCATGTTTAACATGAATGCAAAATGGCATACCGGTTAAAACCATCCGCGTTGCGATATTCTAATATTTTTTGAATTTTTATATGTTTATAATTTTTCTCTCTAGGAGGGGAAGGGGAAGCAAGCATGGATTGTTCTGGCAGGGGGGAAAAAGTAACCTATTGTAACCATGGAAATTTGACATTTCTGATGTTTTGGTATTAAATGGAAGTGCTGTGGCTGCTTTAGCTTGATAGAGGTTTCTGAGGTTTGGAATGCACCGTTGCACTGGTTGTGCTCATGAGGCTGCTTCGGATGGAGTAGCTGTTTGTCATATTGCCAGATAATTATGTATTATCTTTCAATGTTTTTACTACTATACATCCATTTCATCTATTCAACAGGTTATTATGATGGTCTTGCCAATTGTATTCTTGGTACTGATTCCGAAACTGATCAACACAGACGATCCCGAAATCAAAAAGGTAAAACGCTTTATTTGCTCAGTTGGTTTACCGTGTTCAGTTTGCTTGTATACAATTGTATACATGTTATACTTGTTGAAGTTATAAAAGTTGAACTTGTGAAATGTTGATATAAATTAGAGCTCACGTTGTACCAACGAATTCACCCTCCCCTATCACTTGAAATATTTGTGTAGGATATAAATATTGTAATGTTTTCTTTTCTTTTCCATTTCTCTCTTTCTTCATTCAAAATCCTTTTCTTCCTTAATTTTGCTTTTGAAAGAGATATCGCCAGTATCAAAACAAAATGTCAGGTTTATAGATTTACCTACACTGGCTTTTGCAGTTGACAAGCAGTTGTTTCATAATAGTTTTGCTCTCTTTTCTCAATCTTAATTTCTATCTTCATTTATCAAATCTGTTCTTTATATCCTGATTTCAGTCGTAACTCTTCAATTCTTTCACAAACGCAATCAACAGAGACATACAATCGTTTCTGAAACCGGTAGACAGTTCTGTCTAAATTGATTTTGTCATTAGAAATATTTCCTCATCTTTTCAGGAGATGCAAAGTATGAATTTGATGAATCCCAAGCAAGATATGCCAGATCTTTCAGAAATGGTCACCAACTTCTTTGGGGGAGGATCCTCTGCTCCGAAGAAGAAAGATAAAGCTATAAAGGGCAAGAAGAAATGAAAGGAAGAAGAATTTAATATTGGAATTATTTGCTGAGGATTTTTAAGAATGTAGCTGCAACAGATCGTAACAGTGCAGTCAAAAGTGCTTTCTATTAGATGTTTTAGAAGACACATTCTAGATATCGACAAAGCAACTCTGTGCATAATTTAACTGATTTTGTGATTGATATGTTTCCTAGTGTAGTTATTCAATGTCATGCCATATGGTCCTTGATGGTTTGACATAAAACAGGGTTCTAGTCATGCCATTGATGTATATTTGTTCCTCAATTTAACTTGTTTGTATTTTTTTTCCACCTCAGCACCGAGCTTGCAATGTTACTGCTCAGATTTGTCATATTAGGCTTGTTCTGTTTTCTAGCTCGATATGACAACAACAACAACAAAAAAGTAGATGATATGTTGACCATTGTGCAATTTTATATCATCTATTTGACAAAAATATGAACAAGAAGAAATACAAGTAACATAATTGAACAGAAGCAATTTACAGCATGTCGTGGCAGGGGCTCATTATATATCTAAAGCTGAGAGGTAAGGAGGTATGTTAGCAGAAAGAGGTCTGGAAAGGAAATGGTCGATATGCCAAGTAGACATGAAGTAACATAGAATAGGAGTTTGGATACACTCAAGCATCGGCTTCATTACATGATCCCCTCAGCCAAGTTGGTCAATTTCTGGGTATAATTTAATCAGCTTTGCAAGGTTCCTTGGCTAATATTTGCAACCGGTTCACCATTCCTTGAGACAATTGACATTAATTCTACACTACATGTTTTTTTTTTAAAGCAGTACATCAGTGCACTGTCCTACAATTCTGTACTACTTTGCTTTTCATCTACTATACCTGCCTTGTGATCTTTTAGTTTTTTAGTTCCTGGCTAGAACCCTGTATAAAGTGTAGCCGGTTTGTCCCAAAACTGTGATGAAAAGTAGTCGTTTTAGTTTAAAAATTTTATGGGAAGTCTGATATGTAATATACTTGATTACTTGCACAAAATGTTGTCTATTTATATCCCTAAAGATTGACTGAGGGATCAAGTGAAAAGTTAACTTTAAACTTTAGTTGTTGTGACTATGTACAGTGAAAATGATACATTCTTCATGTATAGAAGGAATCTTATATGATGCAGGTCTTGTGTGATCAAATTACTTTATGTATGCTGAGTTCAGTGTGGACAGGTTCTTTAAACGTATGCAAAAGACCAAACAAACAGACTGTTGGATGTTGTTGTACCCATGTGACACTGTAAATTATCAAATATAAATGTTTTCTCACATGAAATAAATAAATTTGGTATCTCAGGAATGGAATTAAGCTATGAAGGTGGTATTTACTATAGGTCAATCTGCTGTCCTTTTACCTGCTTGGTATAATAGATTCAATTTTTTCATATGTTTAGACATTGTAGCACTGTTTGTCAATGTAGAATCCTCAGAGATGGGAAAGAATAATAGAACCTACAAATGCCTATTCTATTACTCAGGTCCGTAGCCAGGCCAAGGAAAAGGGGCCTATGCCAACACCCACCCATGCTGCTGGAATATTTCTCTCCCCAACCCCCCCCCCCTCCCACACCCCATCTGAGCCACCATTATGTGTACAAAAACTTGACAATTTACAAGACATGTCTATTGTGCCCCTCTTTAAATTGTTGGTATCCCTCCAACTCCGAATTCTTGGCTATGGGCCTGCTTTCACGTTATGTGATTAACCAAATACAAATGATGATATTACCTCATTATCAGATTCTGACTAACTGAATGAGCATAAAACATCAATGATTGGGGCAAGAAGGTAAAGTTGTAGTATGTTTGTAACTTTTGTTTATCATGCAGAACACAAAATTACACTGATATGAAAAAAAAAATTGTTATGAACAAGTGTGTTTTGTTTCCTTTTTGTGTCATACAAATTTAAATTTTCATTAACCATGAGGTTTGCAATATTGTGAAAGTGGGTAGGGGTGCATTAAAAATCAGTTGCTCTAATTGTAGTGAATTCAGTTGAATAAGTCTTCCTGTTTTGATCATCTGGGTAATCATCTGTTGGAACCAGAGGCTTTGGAAGAGGATTCAATCTGGGTGGGAGGTGATTGGTGGCACAAAGTGGAAGGACAGTTGGACTTGTAAGGTTCATTCGAGAGGGGAAAACAAATTACCTTCAGCTTTTTAACAAAATTAGTACAGTTGATCCATACCATAAACACCATATTTAATCAGGCCTACTGTTATTTTCTTTTCTCATTTAATTTCATTTTTCAATAACAAGGTCCTTCGAATTACATAATTAAATATACCAATGTTACAATCTTCCCTGCCTATAGCAAATACAACCCGAGTTCCCTGTTTTAAGCCAAAACAGGGGAGATTGAATATCTACCAGAGTTGGTAATGCTAGCCATGCTGAACATAGACTTGCCCAAGTCTCTCGTGTAGGTTTTCTCCTCATGCATTTATCCGAATTATGGCTAGCGCGCCCTCTATTCCACCAGCGAATTTACAGAAACTCCTATAGTATAGGGCGTGCTATAGCAATTAAAGATATGTGCGGCTCTGAGGGGAAACTACACAAGAGACTTGGGCAAGTCTATGCTGAACACTGCATAAATTCATGATTAAACACACAGTGTATTATTTCAGTGGTCAAGCCAAACTTGTCTTCACACACAGGAAAGTAGTGCTGGCCATCAGAGCACTTGTGTTTACAATCTTACAGGTGACTGGTCAATAAATTAGGTGTCCTCAAGGATGAATCCTAATGGCAGTTTTAGGGTAGTTTATGCTATCAAGTAACAAATTATTAATGCTCGATTGAATTTGAGGACTGTTATTCTGTAGGCATACATGAAACAATGGAAATGGACGGTTAATTTTCTTTAAAAAAATGGGCACTTTTTATATGAAACGTGCTACATTTGAGTGCCATCTGTCCCACCACCCCCTCAGACCCTGGTTGGCACTTGAGTTTAAAAATTGACAAAAATATAGAACACAACTGTACACCCCTGTATTTACATTTCCGATTAGAGTGGCTATAGGGTTATAATACAGTCCACTTTCAACTTATGGTTTCGGGCAAGATGAATATGCGTGGTACCCTAATTTTACTTTTTTCTACAGCACCACAGTTGGTCAGCCAAGTATGGGTAAAAGACTGTAAAAGTTTGAAAGGGCATTTAGCCTGTTATCAGACAATTCATCTTAGAAACTGGTAAGAATGTGTATCAGCGTGCTTGAGCCTTCTCCAGTGATCAAGTCAGACCAGCACCTTTCATTCTTTTTTCATTTACTTTCAGTCCATTCGTTTCGCCAACCGAGATTTCTTAAATAAGAAATAACTAAAATGGTAAAGTGCAGTTAGCCGCGGAAAAGCCTAGAAGTGGATTCAAGTGAAGACGATAGTAAAATTATCGCCACTGAAAAAGGCAGCAATAGTCACTTTCTATGCACGAATGGGTCCAATTTATGTACGCTTGCACCGCAAATACATGAAATCAACGAGTTTAAGAAATCTTAAACTCGTTGCATGAAATCGGCTGTAATGGTCACCTAGGGAATTATCATTTGTACAGAATTTTTTTCTCGCAAATCAGGTACCTGAAGTTATTAAAGGCACACAGGGTATAGTGACGGTGTCTGAGACTAACATATGTTGCCAATTTCTTCCCTTTACGATCTCCGTCTGTACCACAAAAGCGAAAGTTTTCGAAAATGTTCATATCATCGATTGCAGTAATGATGATGCTGGGAATGAGTTACTCATCTGGTGATAATAACAGTGAAACCGTTCTTTTCGTTGTGAACGGAAACGTTTCTGTGCCTAATGTTACGTTCACAGATTGGTTACCTTTCACTAAGATACTGGTTGATGGTGGCGATTTTCAAGGATTCTTAAAGTAAATTATGTATACCTGTTTCTGTCGTTCTGCTTTGTAAGCTTCCTATCCCTTAACTACGTAACCTTCTAGACCATATTTTTGATAACAAGGGTATTAATTGATATAGTGGGCCTATGCAGTTTAAGTTTAGCCTAACTTAGGCCATGGGAATAAAAGTAAGAACAATGTTTCATGAAATGGCCAAAGGATTTTTTTTTACATTATTTATCATTTTTTTCTAAAGTTAGTTAGTCTTTTGTGATGTCATTGCAATGTATCAGTCTTTATGTATTTGCTGCTACTGATAAAGTTGTCAATTTGTGGCAGATTATAACAGGAGCTGGGGAGGAGGGAGGGAGGGATGGGGGAAAGCCATATCCGACTGATATTTAAATCAGTTTTGGGGACTTTTTTTTCTTCATATGGCCCATTGTGGGTACTAACATATGTGACAAATGCATCATGCAGTCTTTTACTGCTGTTTGATGATTTGGAACTTACATTTGGTTTTCATGAAAAATTTTAAAAAATTGTAAATAATGATAATTTTCAGCGGGAGTCTAAATTGGCACACGCCAGCTATGGACTCAAATCTAAGACTTCCTTTCCCACTGCCTACTTACCGTAGAATGGTGTGAACTATGAACTTTAAACTCATTGCAAAATGTATTCAAACATTTTACAATATATCTAACTCAGTCTGCAATGTGTTATTTACATGAACATCTTCACAATATGTAAAAGTATCTTAGCAACTAGTCACTGTGAGGATACCTGCCTTGTGCAGCAAGTAATTGGTGGTTGAAGTATGTTCAAACACTTTCATTTGTTGAGATAGAAATTTTAATAATGGGGATGAGTAGACTATTAAAGTGCATCACCACTGCATCTGTGTAATAAAATGTATATAGATCTGTATATAGGTAGAGAGTTCGTAATTATGTATCGTTATACTAAAACTTCTTTGCGTTTACAGATGTGATGGATCCTTCAAGATATCCCTTCCTGCTGGGTCCTATGTGATTGGTGTTGCAAATCCTACATACCAATTTAATGCTCAAATGGTTGAGGTCTCTACTGAAGGAAAGATCAGGGCACAAAGCATTAATCATCTTCAGCCTGACAATGTGACAGAAGTGGGATATCCTCTAATGTTTGAATCCGTGGGACGTAAAAGATACTTTCTTGAAAGACAAGAATTTACAGTCATCGATATCTTGAGGAGCAGAATGGTACTTGAGTTGTTGTTTTATCCATTGTTAAAAATGATAAATAAATTTCACATATATTGTAACTGAAGCACAAATCATGCAGAATTTTTAGTAAAAGCCAAATCTTGTTTGCAAACATCGAAATGCAAAGGATTAATATTAATGTACAAGATGGGGGTGGGGGGGGGCTAGAGATTGCTGTATAAAATCACTGGAAATTGTCAGTATCTTTAGGTATATACCACATACTCATAACAATTTGTATGGCAAATTTAGATAGAGAAACTTTTCAAATTTTGTATCATTTTGTCAGTCTGAAAAACTGCAGAGATAATGATGTCCCCATGACAATTGAGCTGATATATATATTTTTGTTGCTCTCTGTAATATTTAAATAATTTATCCACAATAGAAATAATATTTCTACAAAGAAGTTGTTTTTTAATTGTCTGAAGAAGATGAGCACTTGCCATAAAGGGTTAAAAGTATCTGAATGCAAATAGTAGATAGTGTTACGTTGGGGTGCTCCGGCTCATTTAGTTCGGACTCCGTTATTAAATAAGTATAATGAACAACAGATAAAGAGAAACTCCAGAAATAGATATAATTGTAGTATATAAGCTTTATTTATTCTGTTAGGTGATATTGTTGCTGGAGTGTATCTCAACTTCACTCTCTGAAGTCTGGAATCTTAGTCTTTTCCATACTAAAAAACTACAGTATTTAAGTCATTACAACTTCCTGTGAATGGGCGATAAACTCTTTGTGACATAAACTCTTGGTCACAAAGTCTTTTACTTCTAATTACTAAGGCACATATGAGAGTGCTATGACTAACCACATTTGTTATACACATGAGATGCAACAGGTTGTCATCTGTGGTTAAGCATTAGTATTTCATGGAATTAAGACAAGGGGGCTTCTACGAATATGATGTGGGTGTAGGGTGAATAAGTCTTGAACAGGAAGTAAGTAGTTACTCTTAAGACAAAGAGGCATGGAAGCATATGTTTAAAGTAATATAATGGGGATATAACTACATACTACATTTCAATAGTTTGTGATGATTATAATACAGGATTTCCAAGTTCACGATACCTACAAGCTGATTCAAAATTTCAACCAGAAGTTTTTCTGTCTTTTTAATTCACTGAAGGTATTGATGATGTTTCTACCCATGGTCATTCTGTTCACTGCACTCAAGTTTTTGGATCTGGATGACCCAGAGGTCAAACAGGTTGGTCATTTAAAGAAATTTTATGTTTTGTTTAAATTGTTATAGTTTCCACTTTTTTGGTTTATCCTTGGATTGCATTGTGTTCAAACTGTACCAGGTTATTAGGGATGTGAAGTTAACAATATAATAATGACAGTGTATTCCTATTAGGATGTTAGCCAATTCTGTTGTAGAAAATTTTATGTAAATTTTGAGGAAAACAATATGAGGACATTGTTGTTTTTTTTTTTGGTGAGGGGAGGAGGAGGATGGGGTCAAGGACTCTGAATTAAACTACTGGGGTATAGGCTATGTGTTGTAAATTGTGAACAATTGAAGAGGACAATCACATTTTTGACTTTTCTTTCTAATAGGATTTGAACTCTCTAAATCTGAAGGAACGTTTACCTGAATTGTCAGAGCTTATAGTGAAGCTCACTGGTAAGAAGCCTCGAGATGCTAAACAGAGAACAAAAGAAATAACTAAATCTCAAGGAGAGGTGTTGCTGGGAGATGAAAATGCAACTACTTGATGACATGAAAACACAAAGAGGTAAAGATGGAAGGCAGTATATAAGAATGGTGATGGCATATTATAGCTTTTAATATTGTCTCCTTTTTAAATTTGAAGGTGAGGGGAAGGTGAGGGGCATTCCTCTTGCTGGAGTACAGTGTACAAATTAACAAAACCGTTGCCCTTTAAATTTAGTCAATTTAGTCTTTATGAAAAAAACAATACCATTCTATAATAAGAGAGGAAAAGATTTTAGGAATGTTTCTTTCAGTTCAGTGTGACATAAGAACATTACAATGATATGATGCCATCGAAAGTGCAATAATACATATGGTGCAAAATACAAGTCCTTCTACAGTAAATAATATTTTTCACCATCAATTTTACGTCTTTTAATTTTCCATTCTTTCATATTCTCATGATGGGAAAAGGAAACCAGCAAAATTAACAAAATGTGGATCTCCCCTGTCATGATGTATGATGCATAATTTGCACATCGGTACAGTAGAACTATGAAAAACACCTATTAACTTTCAGTAGTAAATTTACCAAACATTCATTATGATAGTGTATCTCATCAAGTAATGTTGTTATTGCCTTTCAGGAAAAAATACTATCATTGTTCACTGATACCTTATTTATATAACCTCTTGTTGTTTAATGAATCTTCCAGTCAATAATATTCCTGTTTTTCTTTGTTTTTGTTTTCTTTATTATTATTTTATATTTTTTGAATCAGTTATGATTTTCCATGTTCATCTGACTTTGAAATTATAAAAAATATTTGTCAGTTTGTCACAATTGTATCCGGTTATAACTTATTAAGTCATCAAATTTAGTATTCTGAGGCTGGAATTATTATGATTTTCCATGTTCATCTGCTTTTAAAATTATTGAAAATATTTGTCATTTGTCACAATTGTATCCGGTTATAACCTTTTAAGTCATCAAATTTAGTATTCTGAGGCTGGATTCATCTTTGGGTTATGTAGTTTTATAAATACCTGTATGTGGTCACAGTGTATTGTCTAGTGTCACACAAAAACATGCAACACAAAATATAATGTTCGGCTAACTTTACTATTGTTGATGTAGGAAAATGTTACCATCTGATTGTACTATATTGGAGCAAAAATGTGCTACTTATTTAAAAGGGCTATAGTTATGAAGCCAAAGTAGACATGGCTCCATATGGTATCAAAGTTCAATGACATCTGCCTTTCAGAGTGTATGTCAAGTCACCTTCTGTGATTAATGTGGAAAGACCATCAGTATTGCCCTCGATTATGCTAGAAAATCAAATAATGGTCACTCATGTTCAAACTTCACCCATCATTTCATTGCTGACCTCAAAGCATTTGTTCCTCTCCAGGGGCGTCGTGCGAAAATAAATTTTGGGGGGGGCCTGTGAGCAGGTGATGACTATCTTAGCGGAGCACCACCATGGGTTGGCGCGCAGCGTACAAGAAAATTTTTCGTCTGGCAGACCCCTCAGATTGCAGGAAACGGCACTTCCCGTGCCTTATGGCAGTAAGCAACACCCCTAAAATTAATAAAAATTTCTGGCAATTTTTTATTTTGGGAAATATTCTCGAAGGAAGTGATCGCCATTTATTCCTCAGTTTACCCCTTCCTCGTCTCCCAGACGCGCCCAAAATTTAAGAAATCGAAACATTTTTGTGCTGGCTGATCCATGATCGCCGCCCATGCCCGTGAGAAGTGGTGACTGGGTGAAGAAAGAGCTATGCCGTTTGAAAACATGGGCAGAAAAAGCGAAAGTAGCGAAACCTAAGGTAAAACGTGCGATAATGAAGTGATTATTTTCCAGGTTAATTGTGACTGTATTTGAAATGATTATTATTATTCATTTTTTCGAAACTACCTATCAGATCATGAGGAAAATTTATCCTGGTGGACCTTTTAGCGAACTGATTGCAAGAAGTTCACATGGAGTCCCATAATCTCTGTTCACTACATTTATCTTAACTTTCCGAACTTTGTTACAGGCTTAGAAAAATTTGCCATTTTTTCATGGAAAATTGACTGACTTTGGCAAAGGTAACGGGTTGCACTTACTCTGGGACTACGTATATATAATCTTGTTCAACGATGGCAGCGTTGATGGCACATTTGGTTCATTAGTTATCAACCAGTAATTATTTAACTCTTTCGTTTGACTGAATATCAACAACCATTGACCAAGCAGTCAACAGAAGCCCGATTTCTCGTAGGCCCTACAAGAAATTCAGTCGTGACACTGTTCGAAAACACTTTTTTTTTTAAATTATGACAAAATTTTATGACACCTTCCCCCCCCAGGGCCCCAATGGGCACGACGCCACTGTTCCTCTCTTGTAAGTTCAATGGTGTAAGTTAGCACATCTCTGTCTAGTAACAATTTTGTAGATACAGAGCATTTAGCAGCATAGGTTTGAACAGTTCCAGCAATTAATTAAAGGTGTTTTGCAAGGATTTGATACTTTGTTAACCATTTTAGTATATCTAGCAACTTTTGTTTTATCTCACTCTATATTCCCTTTAAAGTGAACTGGTTGACTGTTCAGAAATGTAGTAAGGTGCAATAAATAAGAACTGTAACAACTTCTTCGATGTTATAAAAGACTTGATATATATAGATAGAAGTATACAACGAAATTTAAAAGAGAGTATAAGCATGTTTCTGGTCATTCCAATCTAACGCAATTTTTCTTAAAACATTTTTCAACTTTCCAGTGCCTTTCTAGTCATCTTCCAAAGTGCAATATACCCTCTACCTTTTAGTTTTCTAAGTTATATAAGTTACGGATCTCACTTCAAGTGTTGACAAATTCTTTCACGAATGACACATTGTTTAAAAGTGTGTAAAAATCTTTATAGCTCTTATGTAAATGTATCAACTTGTCATTCAGTTGCTTGCCATCAAGTTAAAAACATTTTACTTAAAAAGTGTGTATTTATAAGGTACAATATATTGTTGTTGTTGTTTTTTCTATCTCACAAGGAGCAAACAACCAACAAACTGTATTGTAAAAGGTTTACACAAACAGGTCACAAAATGGATAAAATAATTGATATGGTTTTAGTTTGTTCTTTGGACAGCAGTGTTTGTTTAATATAAATTATTTGATGTCAGGATCACTTTGTTTCAAATTGATGAATATACAGCAGGTATGATGAAAGTCATCTTATTTTACCTATAAAAGTGATAGTTTTTCAGATTTTTTTGCCCCTTTTTGCGCATGAACTGTTTGGTAATAAGCCTTATTTTTGCCTTCTTTGAGCATATGGGTTCAACTTTGTATTCTATAACCATGCAGTATTAATGTAAATTTTTCTCTTTTCTGTTAACTTTGTCTACTTTATTTGCTGATATCATGCATTTTAATATTTTTTCAAAGCTATCAAAAATGAGAAATTAAAATTGAGAAACAGACTTGTCAATGAAAGTGGCTGTACTACCTTGTAAAGCACACAGTCCATTAGCGAACCACTTCACAAATAGTCAAATACCACAAAAAAAAGCAGAATATTTGTAATGTCTTTGTCAATAACAAGTGGTGTTGGAATTCATAGTTAACAACCTAGAGACAATTTAGTCATTGTTTGGGTCTTATAAATTTTGCAATTTGAAATGCAGTGGATTAACATGTCTAGACTTCTGGTTATGCTTGTACAAAACAGTAACCATCACCATCTATTTATCATTCGAGGCATTAAACAAATTTTAATTGTAAATGTTTTGAAAATCAAGTAGATCAAACCATATGATCTACCCTACAACTTTTCTATTTTTAAGTTTTGTTACATATCAATATATAATTTATGTTTCAGGCCACCTTCTAATAATAATGTACCATTATACATTTCAGTTTGTTTGTATTGGCAATTACTGCCTACCACTGTACTGTTACAGTACTTCCAAATTTTAATTTCATATAAAACCAAATTCATCCTAGACTTTTAAGTTCTCAAAACGTGCAATATATCTTACAGCTGAATACAATAACAGGGATTGTGCAAAGATAAGGATTTGTATTTTTACTGGTGCTATTTATCTCTCTCTCCTTTTTTACTATAAATTTGCATGTGTGGCTTGCCTTATATATGGACATTGCATGAAAACAGTACTATACATATATATATGATACTGGTATGATATAAAATACAGTAACATGTTTACTTCATTCTGAGTTCACTCTGTTTATTTCTCTCTGTTTCAGTAAAACTAATAAATAATCA
>KN882930.1:124749-135654 GCA_000934455.1 Apostichopus parvimensis
TACGCCCACACAAGAATACGCCTATCGTTACAATCGCTCATTTACATAAACAGTTATGTATAGAATGTCTTTACAGTTTTGATAGTAACTGAATATGGAGCATGTATCTGTTATCATAAATGCAATTCACAGGAAGACCTACAACTGACTACTAAGTTTAATCTTAACAATGAAAAATATTGCTATACATTAAGTATTTTCATAAATCAACTCACAACTGACATCTGTCAAATCACCAACATCAATATTTACTTCAAAGGAAATTACCTGTCCTTTTTCCTGTTCAAAGAAGAGAACAATATATTTATATCTCAAAGATAAATATTTAAATTATGTATACATAAAACACAAATAGAAGCACTCCTTTATAACTTAAAAGGTGATAACAAATGCGATGCATGTTCTGTGCTATTATAAGCAACAGTTATAAATGTTTTTAGCAAAAATTGGTTAAATTGGTGAAAAGACCTTTTAAGGCGCTGTACCTATTATGATGCATTTTTGAAAATTACGTCATTTAATTTTTCATATTAACAGAATGTCTACAGACTTCACATATGTGCTAGCTTGTGTTGTGTTTGTGTTGTTGTGAATCTGCACAGCTAGGTTCAAACTATCACTACCAGTAACGTTTTTCATGTTCGCTACCTTACATCAGCTTATTGTTAATTATATTTGTTCAAAGGAAGACTGAAAGAATTTCAAAATTAAACTTTCTAGGCTAGACCTTTGTTATTGTATTTGTGGTATTTATATGAATTTTTTAATATATTTTCTATCATAATTGTAAAGATCTATGACTGATCTGAGGTCATTCCCGTTTCATTAGGACTGTGCAAGTCACTATTAGCAAAGAAACTTCTAAGAAATTTATACACAATTACATCGATAACTTTGGCAAAATATTATATTTCAAACTTCTATTGTGCCCCATGCTTACCTCTGTTTGAGAGAAAATTTGTTTGCACTTTTGGAGAATATGGGAAACTTGCTCTGTTTTGTCCAAGTATAATAGAACATCTTCTTGTAATGTCAGCTCAAAGTCATCATCTTCATCCATGGAAGCAAACTGTTTACTATGTTCATAAAAAAATGTGGGAGAAAGAATAGGATAGAACATTGAAAGTCAGTTATTCATTGTCCGTTTGGATTGCTAACTTGCCTAGGCTAGGCCATATACTAAAGCTGAATGAAACAAATGTTTCCTAAAGGAAATGTATTTCTTGACAGACTTTTCTTAGTGTCCTGTAAGTTACTAAGATTAAGAACTTTCTTAAATTACTTCAGCTACAACTTAGTACAATACACCAATGAGTACAATTCAACATGTTCCATATATCCCAGGCCTAGCCAAGCCTATCATTATCAAATTTCTCAGATGCAAGAAAAGCTTCAAATGTTGTCAAGTTTAGCTAATTTTACCAGGTCCAGTCCTAATTCAACATGTGTTACTAACTTAGTAATTGTAACGTTAGGATATGTAATGTTTCTAAGTAGGCCTAGGAGTAGGATATTATTACTAGCATGATGTAAAGTTAGGCTTCTAACTTACTGTCTACACTAACTCGATGGCACTATACCAATATCTTTGACTATACGTACTAACTAGTTACTTACAGACTTTGCAGTACTATTGATAGGCAGTTATTACGTTTGCCAATATAATAATGCTATGCTATCTGCACTCTTATGTTACCAAAAGGGCTTTAGTTGTCATGCATCATGAACGGTTATTCACTATAGGTCTCGGCCTAGGACCATAGCTGAAGTAGCAGACCCTCGCTGAATTACGACAAAACTGCAACTTTGATCATATTTTTCTCACCAGTTGAATTAAATTCCGAGGCTAAACTAGCCACAGCTGTCCTTCTGATATCCTGTCTGAATATTCCTTCTTTTCATTTCTCCACATACACTCTTTATCCCTGTAACTCTCGATAAAGTCAAATATATTAATTGTATTTCTGGTGGCCATGGTGTCGTTCGGCTCAAATACAATTCTACCGCCTGCCAAACTACATGAGGAAGGCCTCTGATTGGTCGAATCAGAAAAGTTGCTTCTGAGAAGTTGCGCTGATTAGGACATTGCTCTATTGCAAATCAACCGTGTACAGATCAGTGAAATTAACCCCAATCGACGTCGCAACTTTTATTTTGCAACAAGTTGATACCCGTGTCTAACTAAGCGATTCAACCTTCAATTGTATTGCGAGTTGAATCGCGTGTTGAATCGCACATATGTGACCCAGACTTTATGTTAACGTCGGAATACGTCAGAAGGCCCACAGAAATCCAGTGTTTCCCTGGATGTCATACACATACGTTATTAATGCGTCTTGTTTTCAATGATGCGCTATTGAGCGGATAACATCCATATTAAAACCACAGCTTCCACTTACACAGAGGGGATGATTTCTCTAGAAATTGTTGGTATTTTTTAAATATACGGTAATTAATACAATATGTATGACTTTAAGGGATTTGGTATTTTTGGTATATGGAATCACAGAAATTAACACATGTATTAATTTCGGTGTTTGGAATACGCTCGTAAAGGCAAAACTGGCGAATTTGAGTTATTTGCCTTCTTACACTTGACCCATGACGTCATTTCTAGAGGAGGGACCATTAATATTTCTTTACATATACTACATACACGCTGACACGGGTAGTGTTTCAAACCCATTCCAAAAGCGGCAAGTCCCCACTGCCCATTGTTATAGTATCACCCTGTATGGTATCCCTACTGCACCACTTATGTAAACTAAGTTTCAGTTCAGTGTCCCAATGGGCGTGACGTGGGCAACATTTTGTTTTTTACCATTATTGCACAATATCGTAGATAAAGTATAAAAATATCTCATGCCTTCTACATGATGAAGGGAAGAGTTAATAAAAAAAAGTTTTGTTTGCAGGTAATCGAGCACTGATTCTTTATTTAATGTAAGTAATGAAAAATCGATGGTAGATCAATCACACATTGGCTTTCCTTGCAATAAAGAGTTCTTAATATATTAACAACGCTGTTAGACCGAAAATCTATACCGGAAAAGCAGCTCCCATTGCTATTTTTTTTAATATCCCATATAGGTACTGTTATATAGACTGTTATAAATTAAGGAGATTTTCATAATGTTGGGCGGTCATGGTTCATATAAGTAATAATGATTTCATTATTCCCGAAGATAAAAGAGTGACAATATTGATAGAATACTAAGAAGAAGTAAGTACATATTCACCTTGGAACCTCTTACTCTCAACTTAAAAATCTAGACCTATATACAAAAAGTACTACCCGCGTGCAACTTTGAAAAATAAACTTAGTTTAGTTGTACAGGCATATAGCTGCTGTTGCATTGTCAACGGTGTACGGTGCTGATCACCTCTAATTTTGTTACCACGGTTATCAGTTTATCCATTGTGTCACCCAGAGCGTACAGACTCAATTGTATGGTGTTAGAGAACTGTATCAATTACTCACTAATTAATGACATATTTTCACGGTGCGCTGATTGGTGGAAAGTTTGAGGTATGTATGAATGGATGGGTTATACCAAGGTGGAGCTATGCAAAGACCTCCTTAGCTATACAATTCAGTTTACGAAGTCGGTAGCAAGAAATCTAAAGGTTGAAAATACGCCTTGTTGTATGAGTTATTTCGTGGAATGTCAATGTTGAACGCAATGTTGGTCATTTGGAAAGACATTTGCAATAACCGAGTGGACACCGCTAATTTCTGTACTAACGCAATCAACATGTGATGGAAACACAGCCTTCCTTTCACAGCAATTTTTCTGTGCTACCTTTCCCACGTGAACATGAACACTGAAAACCTTGCAAAGAGGTATTGCGTAATGTTTCGATTGCATGTGGTGGCGCTATGCAAAGATGGAGTTTTTGACCTGAACCGCGGGGATTTCCTAAATTTTGCACTCATGCATACTCGGGTAACTTAATACTGTCTACTGTCTGATTACGTCAAGCCCAACAGCGACTCGTAAGATTTCGGGCCATTCAGAGACCCTGTGATTTGTGGTAGTTGCACTCCTTCAGGTAAACCTCGAATGCTTGGAGGAAAAGAGAGAAGGATATAACTGCTTTGAAGCTGTCTGCAAGTTCGGCATAGGCTAGGCCTAAGCCTAGCTCCAAGCTCATAAAGTCATATACAGTACCCTGTCCTGTACGTTAGTTAGACTAAGTTATTACTGTATATTCCCAAGTGCAGGCTTACTGCCTGCTAACGGTGACGACCAGAGGCCCAGCCATGGGCTGCTTTATCTGCATGACTAATCTGTACTGTTTCTGTTTTAGCGTTCACTGACAAATCAACTAATGACTGTTTCAAACTTTTTAATGAATAATATATACTTAATTGTGTAAAGCCTAGGACAGATTTCCATGTGCATTTAATCAAACTATCACCCCCCCCCCCCCCCAAGATGTAATATTAAACAATGAGATTTCAAGGCTTAAGTACCTGAAACGTGAAGATTTTACAAATCATTGTAATGTCAGATAATTGAAATAAAACTCATTGTTTTTATGTGAAAAATATTGTTTCACCAATTGAAGTATTTTGCTTGTGGGATTTGGAGATCCCATGATGATACATTGAAACTGTGAGTCCCACAGTAATACCCTATTAGGAGAAAATCAGTTGTAACTTCTGGTTCATTCATCCAGTAAGTTCACCCTGATTTGAAAGGATGTTAAAGGCTAATATTTCTGCAGAGTTAAATAGCCTTCCAGATTGTTGCATGCAGCCTTGATAAAATTCTCATTTATTCTTATCAGCCTACGGATCTATTGCATTCCACAGAAGTCTTGAAGAGAGCAGAAATGTCCGTCATTGATAAACTGAGCATTCAGGGAATTCGTAGTTTTGGTCATGAAGATGCTGACAAACAGGTTGTTGAATTTTTCCAGCCATTAACCCTGATAGTCGGACAAAATGGTGCAGGCAAAACAGTGAGTCACAACTTTCATTTTAAGTGCAGTGCATCCTATCAGTCTCACTTAAGGATTTAATGTCAAAGGATTCTTTCTTTCTTTTTTTTCATGTGTGCACTTTTCTTTCATAATCCTTTATATATTGGTAACGACAAACTTCTAGTTTATTGACGCTCAGAAGAAGGAGCATTTAAGTATTTAGAATAACCTTACTGAGCAACGTTATCGCTAGAAAGTAAATGGTTTTCAAAATTCATAGTAACGACACTTTTGACTCAATATTAAAGGACACAATTTTAAGACCATCCAATCCTGCACGATATTTTCTCCGTAGAGTATCATTGAATGTTTGCGGTATGTCACATCCGGTGACCAGCCTCCTGGAGCAAAGAGTTGCTTTGTGCATGATCCAAAGGTAAGTTTTATACCAACTCTGTTCACTCTGTTGATATTATGTTGAGGTGAGTCATTTCTGTTGCACAGGATAGAAAAAGAAGAGACACTTTCATTTTAAGTTAAGTTCAATGAAGCATCTTACATATTCATACTTAATATGTGTTAGTGTGTGCCGTTGCAATGTATTATACTGGTATAGACTCAGTACTGCAGCCCTTTACAAAATTTCTGTACTGTACAGGTTTTTGTTTGTCTCTTTGCTAAGCAGTCTGTTACTCTAAAGCAGCATTTTCTGTAAAACATGAACATTATTTTTTGTGTATGAATCAGCGTTTTGTATGGGAATAATGTAAAGGAAAGTGTCTACCCAAAAATTTGTTTGAATTGAATGCAACAGTTAATTATTCATCAGTTACTATTATATTATTGCAGGTGGCTCATGAGACCGAGGTCAAAGGTCAAGTGAAACTGAAATTCAAAGATAAACTTGGAGAGAATGTCGTTGTCACAAGAAATCTTATGGCCACGCAGAAGGTAAGATTTACTTCTAGCAGTTAGTTAAATACTTATCATATATACTTCATCTTTCTTGTATGTGAAGTTACATAATAGAATGAAGTCACTGTAATACAAGCAAAATGGAGAAATGGGATATTCTTCTGCACAAAAAGCTTAAACACTTTTCCTTTCTTTACAGGCAAAAAGAACAGAGTTTAAAACTTTGGAAGGAACAATACGAAGAGTAACCAAACTGGGTGATTCTGTAAGTTGTTTTATTTTAGAGGATGTTTCAATTATTGAAAACAGAGAACTGACAAATGTACAATGTCTTCAGTTAATTTAGAATTTAACACTCTACAAACTCTAAAGGTGTTTTTTTTTTCTGGTTCCTAAATGTCACTGATTGGTCATGAATATTGGCATGGCTTGGAAAGTGTACTTTTCTATTGTTTATGCATATGCCATAAACATGATTAAAATGAGTACTTTGTCCATTGTATATGCCAAAAACATTATAGTAAAGGTCAACACATCGTAAGTACTCTTGCTATGTCTGTGCTTCATTCAAGTTATAGGAAGGTTTTCCTTCCAGGAGAAACCCTCCCCCCTCCCCCTCCTGTCCCACTCTCCAATTCGCTGAATTTAAATTATCTTTAAAGTCAAGAAGTACCATGGTGTTGTTCATATTGCCCTGGCATGACCTTTATTGAGTATGTTCAGAACTTTTTCTATTTCCCACTATTTATTTTAAAAAAACATGGGTAACAAAAATAGAAATGATACTACTTTCTTTGTTTGATTTTGCAGAAGAGCATAAGTTCCAGATGTGCTGAAATAGACAGAGAGGTAGAGTAACTATTATGTTTTTGTTTTTGCTTCTTAACGAATAGTTAAACAGGTCGACACAAATTTTAGAATCAGTCATTACTGCCACATATCATTTATATGGGAAATAAAGTTTGTCGATAAGCAGTGAATTTCTCATTGTTTTTAAAAAGAGTTTGTGATAACTGGGAGAGTCAGGTTAATATTAATTCCTATAAAATACAATACTCCTTTTGCTTTCTGGAATAGATGATATGGGAAAAAGAAATGCAGTTTATAAAATAATATTTAATGAGGTTGTGAAGAAAATGAAAAAAGTAAAATTTAGAGAAACAATATAATTTTAACATTTGTGCCCATTTCTCCTGATTATATCCTTCAGATGGTTGAGTCGCTTGGCGTTTCCAAACCTGTTCTTGTCAATGTCATATTTTGCCATCAAGAGGAGGCAAATTGGTAGGTCTATCATTTTTAAAAAGGAATTCCCGCATCTGCAAGTAATCTCCTCCTGTCGTATCTCCAGTCTGTCTTAGTGTTCTTCAGACGCACCCCTAGATAATAAAAACAAAATAGCATCCACAAATTTTCTGGTTGCTTTGATAAGCTTCCAGTTTCACTGATTTTATGTCGTTTGACTTGAGATAACAGTATTCCTTTTGGAGAAGAAAGACTCCTTTTGTTTTTGACATACCTTATTGGCAGTGTAGTTTATAGCATATTGTAAAAACTGGATAAGCAATTCAATCTTTATAGCATGAACCAATGAATACATTCCTCTGGGGGCTGTTAATCCTTTTCATACGAACCTCTTTTATTCAAAAAAAAAGTTCATCTTGTAATATTTTAATGGAAGGGTCCTGATCGTAACCTTCTTCAAAATGTTTTTGATCTCAGGCCGTTGAGCGAGGGGAAACAATTGAAGACAAAGTTTGACGAAATCTTTGCTGCAACCAGGTTAGGTCGTCTTTGTTTTGTTTTGTTTTTTGTAATGGTTATTTTATATCATGATTGTATTAGTGTGGGAAGAAAGGTGGGGGGAGTGGGCAGAAGAGGATGGGAAAATGAGGGAAATGCAGAGAGCAGATAAGGTGAGCACTCTCACGACACATTTCCCAAAATAATGAAATTGTTAATTGGGCAATACAGACGTGGGTGCAACTGTCCCTCACACTTCCCGGCTTTGTTTTGTGCCATCAATATCTTACGATAAGACCATCAAAGCTAAGTGTATTTAAATACGAGTGGCAATGCTGTTTTACATAGTGAGGCGATATGTATATGTTGTAATTAACAGGTACATCAAAGCTGTGGACAGCATCAAGAAAATCAGACAAGAACAGGTAACGATTATTAGTCCATTATTAGTTATAAACAAATAAATAAATAAAATAATTTAAAAAAAGTAGTATTTTCTAGAACAGACACTGCGACACTCTGCCAATCTGCTACTGCATGAAACTATACACAAAAAAATTAAATTATTTATGTTAAATATGTTGGATTGCTAGTTGTTGGTATTGAATGGTTGTAACCACACACCGCTTTGATTAGATTGAGGCATATCCAATGTGGCTTCGCAGCCATGCCCGAAATCAACAGGGGATGCTGCATAGCGGTCCTATCTAGTTCCACAAAACCTTGAGAAGCTTCAGATCATAATAGTTCATGAGATGATCACTAGTAGCATATACGGTACAACCGTACAATATGTTTCGTAATTATTGAAGAGTAGATCTTTTGAATCATAATGTTTTAAGTCAAATTAATTATTTTTGTAAGCACCTTAGCTTGTGTTTTCTGAAGCACTCTTTTTGTTCAGCCAAGTTGAACCTTGAACTGGGTCAATCACCCAGCATGTCTGTATGGAAGTTCATCCAACGTGTTTGCACGCTAGTGAGCGTTTTCCCACTATCGTGTTACTTTGATCCAGAGATGTGTATCAGAATACCTACTGTAGTATACTAGTAATTTAAACTTGCAACCTATTCCCAAAAAAAGTCATCTTTAAAATTATATGGAATGAGAATATGAGAGAATTTGACAAACTACCCTCCCGCAAAATAGCTTTCTGGTATGGCCATGTATATGTCATTGTTAGACTGTAACTGTTGATGTTAATTAGTTAAAATTAATCAATTTAATGAGGTTTATATTAAATATATATGAGGTTCATATTAAAAAGCATAATTTATTATGTAGATATCAATTTTAAAACTGTTGGTAATTTTCATATCCGTCCATTTTTTTCTAGCAAAGTAACATCAAGGAGCTTACGATCGAGTCGAAATATTTGAGAGAAGATAAAGAAAAAGCAACACAGGTTCGAACATTGTAGTTATGATATTTTGGGCTGTAGAAATGCTAATATGTTTATTTTATATAAATATTATTGTGTCCACTTGTATACTCCAGAATTTCTTTAGAGATGTTCCAACCGTGAGTTTGAAAATATATCGTAGCCCTAAATTTACACGACAGAATCAACCTGTGTACCTGCCTTCTTTGAAGCCAATGGTTTTGTAGTGTGTCTCTTACACCACCTCAGATGATGAAAAGTGTTAAAGTAAACTGAATGTAAACTGAAAGAGACTTTCTCGAGGTTTAAAACATCTGATTGAAAATTAACAGTTTGAAGCATAAGCAAAACTTTCATGATTTTCTAGGATCAGCTGTTTAAGAGTTGGTTGTCATTTTTGGGACCAGTTTACAGACATAACCTTAACTATAATCTAAACTACAAATGCGAATTATTCATCTCAAGACTCTATCTTAGATTCACTGTCCAGAGAAACGTTAAGTAGCAATATTTTAATGATTCCATATGGTCCACAGGTAAAGTTTGTCTCTGAAGACGCTTTGCATAATATAGTAGTCTTAAAAGCATGCAAAAGATAAAGTCAGAAATTTTCAAAATTTTTGACTTTACCTTAACTTGAAGTTAAACTTTAAATGCATTGTGATGGGACTTAAATGTCAAGTCATGTCAAAAAGTTTAACAAAAGGAAACAAAATTAGCTACTTAAAAATGAAGCTGTCCTTTATTGACTGAATGCTGAGATGGTTTAGTATAGTACACCCAATTCTTTTGTTTCCCCTTTGGCCTATCCACTCCCCTGCCCCCTTCTTCACCAGATAATTACCTGAGAACCTTCTATGTGTCATTACAGTTTTCAAAAGTGTAACGTTTGTCATCTGTACCTCTTAGCAATATTTGACTTTAAACTGCTTTTGTGATGTTTGTAGTTGGAGAAGGATCTGGAGAATCAACAAATCCGACTAATGGCTGCTAAAGACTTAGCTGCAAAGATTAACAGTCAAATGGCACCTCTTGAGGTAAGATTACATCTGCATTAGATTGTCAACCTTAAGATGCACATCAGCCCTATAGTGCTGTGTTCAATGTGCTCAATGTTTTCTTGGAAAGGGACTTTTCTTCACATTTGGTATATTTGATCGCCAGCTATTTGCGGGTGATTGTGGTGGTTGTGTATGTAGGGGTAGGGGTGGAGCAGGGTGCAGAGAGGGCTTCCTCAAATAAAGTTAAAATAAACATGGTGCCTGTTAAAAAGTAGTAAGTTAACCCAGGCTGCATTCAAAAGGGTTGTAAACTAATTTTCAAGTTTTTGTTCCTTTTTCACTGACTAGGAAAAAGTACAAGAAATTGTGAACAGGGAACAAGAGGTTCAAAAAATGGATAATGAGATAGGTAAGCAACTTTTCCCTCTTTGTTTCAAATCTCTTTAATTTAAAAGCAGCTGGTGGTGTTTCCATAGTAATGTCTCCCTCTCTTTCTCTCTCCTGCTGTCTGTACACACATTATAGAACTTTATGTTACAAGTTTAATGTTAAGGATAGCAATGAATTTTCTGTGATACAAAACTAGGCTTCTATATTATTCTTTGCTATAAGGTCAATCCGTCTTTCTTATTGTTCTGTTCTGTTCTACATCTATGTCAGACTGTGGTATAAAATCATTCTTCTATTCTCATTGGTGTGTTCTCTTCTATGTCAGACTGTCCTATAAAATCATTCCTCTATTCTCATTTGTGTGTTCTGCTCTATGTCAGACTATCCTATAAAATCATTCCTCTATTCTCATGGACCGTGTGTTTTCTTTTATGTCAGGCTTTAATATAAAATCATTCCTCTATTCTCATTGGTTGGTTTTCTTTTATGTCAGGCTTTAATATAAAATCATTCTTCTATTCTCATTGGTGTGTTCTCTTCTATGTC
>KN882930.1:144205-154561 GCA_000934455.1 Apostichopus parvimensis
TTTTGTGTCATCTTTAATAGATGGCGAAATTGTCAGATCAAGAAATTCCTGATTTGAAGACTCAGTTGGCTTCAATCACAGAAAAGCTGGAAAAACTGACAAACAAGATTGAAGAGGTTTGTATAGAAAAGTCTGTAAATCCTGTGAGTATGTCACTTGGGATTAATGTCAAACCGATAGTTGCAAATGCTATCAGGAAAAAACCAGTTTAGATTTTAAAGGGGGTTTTTAACAAAGTAACGATTTGTAATACAACATGTAAAAAACAAAACGCTGACAGACGATTTCACATTCAGCAGTTTGGCATGTCCAGTTACTCTCTGTTTGTGAGCAGCTCCACCTATGTGTGTGCACTAATCAATTAATTAATTAGAAGTGAAACGCAGCCTCCTTTGCAGGCTAGATGTAGTCCAAGACTAATCGTATCTGCATATCAAATTTTGAATGAACGTCTTTATATGCTGCCATTGATTTTGACTAATTTCCTGCAAAATCAACAATTTTGGGGTAAGAAGTATTACTTTAGAATCTTCATACATAAAAATGTTGTCAACACAAATACTACAAAGAGAACATGGCTCTACCGGCTGCCACAAATACTGTTCTCTAATTAGTTTACCAAAATGCTTACATATGTTTTAAGGAAATCTGTGCATATCTATATATGGGTCTACTGTTTATATTTGTCAACAAATTGTTAAAAAAGTTTTATTATTTACCAAATGAAGATCCAAGCAGAAGATGCACAAAGATATCCATTGCCTTTGTTACTTTGAAACTGGTTTTTTTAAAATCCTCAAAAAGAATTTCCGTTGGTTCTTTTACAGCTTGGTATATAAGCCTGTTGTTGGTTCAAAGAATATCTTTTAATACTATAAACTACTATTGTGTTTTTGCTGATATGGTGATCCCTTTGTTCGTGTGTGTTTGTTAAAGATGTCTTTAGGCCAAAGTTAATACTTGTTGTGTTACGGTGCAAGGAAGGAAACACCAGAGCTAGTAATGTTTCTGTAGCCATTCTGGGGTTTCGAGATTTGAGCCGCAAAATAAACTCAAGCTCTGAAATGCTCCTTTTAAAGCCAAATCGATGATGAATTTTTTAGGTTCATGTAAACAACAATAATGTTCTACATCATGTGAAAATTAATTTTGTGCCTAAAATCATCGTTTCAGGTCAAAAATCTAATAGCATTCACTTCTTCTGTATTTTTTTTTTTTTTAGAAACAGTTAGGTCTGTTTCCAAGACGATAAAGCATTGACTGTTTATGTTCAGGGTACATTTGCATAATCTGTATGATAAGAAGGAATTGCATTCTAATTATAATTAATAATATTAAATAAACTAAGTTTAAACTTAGCACACTAGAGTTAACTATGTGTATCTGCTTTGTATTGATGTGTAGAATGAAGACAATATTAAGTGAGTTGCAATGACAAGAAATTGCATGTACAACAATGTGAGTTATTCATACACTTCACATGAAATGCTAGATGTGCTCACACTACAAAGTTGCAAACTTTGTTTCTCAGGAGGAAGATCATTTGAGTATGTTGCAAGGAGATGAAACCATGGCCAGTAATCTTAAACCTGACATCAATATGTTGGATCAGCATCGTATTACACTTAACGAACTAGAACGACAGATTGGAAACCTGCAACAGAGAATCTCTGGGGAAGGTAAGGATGGAAATAGTGTAATTCAGCTTCCAAAAGCTTGAGATGATGGTTTTCATTAATACCTAAGAAGCATTCTATTAGGAGGCGTGCACTTCATTGAGAGGCATGCACTTCATCAAGAGGCATGCACTTTCTTCATTAAGAGGCGTGCACTTCATTCGGGGGTGCACTTCCTTCATTAAGAGACGTGCACTTCATTTAAAAGGATGCACTTCATTGAGAGGCGTGCACTTCATCCAGAGCTGTGCACTTCATTCGGGGGGTGCACTTCCTTCATTAAGAGACGTGCACTTCATTTAAAAGGATGCACTTCATTCGGAGGCATGCACTTCATTCGGGGGTGCACTTCTGTCATTAAGAGACGTGCACTTCATTTAAAAGGATGCACTTCATTGAGAGGCGTGCACTTCATTGAGAGGTGTGCACTTCCTTCATTAAGAGACGTGCACTTCATATAGGAGGCATGCACTTCTTTAAGAGGTACGCACTTCTTGTGTCAAACTTTTCAAAAGAATGACAATATTAACACTGCAAAGAAAAAGGGGTGAAAGTGGGTACAGAAATTAAAATGTGGTCTATATTGCTTGTCAAGAAGTTTCACAGGAACATTGTTATTTAAGCATTGGAAAACTTATTCTAATAATAGGTATCAAGTTCAGGGTTAATTAAGAGGCCGGAGAAATTAGGGATAAAGAATATTATGTATTCTGATTTTCATTGTTAACTTAAGGAGAACAAAGACCTTCAAACAGTGGGCCAGGGGTGCTGTAACTGTCCCTGTGACCTGGCACTGGCATGGTCAAACTAAACATATAAACCCTCAAAGTTTAATAGAAATAGAGATATTTCCTTCTATTTTACAGAGAAGATTACTTTATGTTGTGCAAAAGCAGAATTTTTTTGAGTAGTTTTCTTTTTTTGTTTTCTGTACAAGTCTGGAGGAAACCTTATGTTGAAGGTGAAGTTGAAAGTCAGACAACCTATTGACACGTTCATAAGAACCATTGACGAGAAATGCAACTTGGTTTAAAATTCATACTAGTTTGTATTTACCACATTGCTGCAAGAACCTTGTTGATCGCTGGAAGTAAAATGGTCAACAAATAGTCAAAAAGTAATTAGTTGCATGCAAATTATTAAAGATACATTAATTGTTGTTATATAAAATATGGTAAGGAAAAACCCACCCAGCCTGCTCGATTTCTGTTTTCCCTTTTTCAGGAAGGGTCAGAACCATTGAGGAGGTGAACAACGAACACGGAGAGTTTGAAATTCAAGTGTAAGTTTGTACAAGATCATTGGTGTGTTTGACGTGTTATAGAAAAATTGGCTTATACACGATAGGTATCTTGTTCATTGGCTGTCTTTAACCAGAATCTATTTATGTTGCCATGTGCAAGTATAGACAGTCTGGGCCTTTTGGCATAAGATCATGTGTAGTATCTGTTCTCTTTCGAGGGGAATGGTGATGCACATCTGACGATGATCACACAGTCACAGTCCCGATGCAAGGGGACTGGGGTTGAGAGCGGATCAGTCGTTCCGTAGTTTGGTTTTTGTGCCCAGGTGCTCTCCTGGGCGACTTTTTCTTAAAAAGTAGTATAGACAGTCTCCAATTGCATAACAAGAAACGTTGAAAGAGCCTTGTAATTACTTTCTAGCAGTCAGTCTCCAAATAGTATTCCAAAGAGGTTTTATTGTTATTTCAATATTGATGTGTTTAATCAATTATCTCACAAAAGCAAAAATCTCAAGAATATTTATATCATGCTCTGTGGAATAAATAGTTCAACAGGTGATCCGACACATGGGAATTCATACTTTATTCCTCACCTTTAACTCTGGAACAGAACAAATGTTCTAGATTTATTTGTGAACGTAAAACTCAAACACATCTGGAATTGCTCCTTTTCTTTGGTCGTAATTCTGGGAGAATTTGTTTAACGTTCTTCTTTTTTCCCGGTGGGCTTGTTATCACAGTAATGCTTTGAACAGTGCTTTGGAGTTAAAACAGCGTCAGCGAGATGATTACATGGAGAATGTACAGATACTTAGAGGGACCATCAACAGCATATCATCGGAAAAGTTGCGATTAGCAGAAAGACTGCAACAGCAGGACAAGCTGGAGACCAAAAAGACCGAGCTTGTTACCAACGGCAAAAAGCTACAGAGAGATATTGAGGTAGCTACATGTGTTATTTAAATGATACAGCTATGATATAGTCTACAGAGGGTCTTACGTGGTACATTAGTATGCATACATACATAGATTAAGATACATATTATATGTATTGAGGTAGCTACATGGGTTATTTAAATGATACAGCTATGATATAGTCTACAGAGGGTCTTACGTGGTACATTAGTATGCATACATATAATGGATTAAGATACATATATATATATATATATATATATATAGATATATTTTTACTGGATCGCAACTTGCGACTATTAGTTTCACGTGCTTCTGCATTCTTCAGGCAAGTGAGTTGCTAATCTGCTTCTCGCTCTCTCGAACGTTACGTCTGTTTTCTTCTTTTTCGGTTCAGTGGGCGGAGGTGTCTGCATTTGAAGATAAGCTCTGATCGTTTGTTGAGTAATTTTGTGTTTGTGCAGCGATTAAATGTCACTTTCTCCTCGAGGCACAAATTGCATAGTGTGTCACTTCTGGGGCTGGTGTTCATTTGCTTAAGAATCGACCATATTACTGTGAAGTTTTGCTGGCCTTCTTTGAGTTCCCAGATGAATTTAGACAGTTCTGTTTGGTTTGAGTATGCTTTATGCTGGAAGGATTTTGTGTGGTTCTTGAACCTTGTCTGAAATTGCGCCTTGTATATAATGGGTTCAGTCAAGCATTTTTCTGCCAGGGGGGCATGCACGCCACTGACTGTGAGCAATAGATGTTACATTCTTAGATGAACGTCAGGCCCACTCACTATTACACATTCTTAGATAGTCAAATTTATTGCATGTATCATTTTAATTTCTTACAGAGCCATAAAGAAGAAATCGAACCTCTCAAGGTATGCAAACTTTTCTCACCATGTCAGCAATTCGCAAACTTTCAGGCCCACAACCTAGGAACGTCCATGAGGACAAAGCCATGACCCCATCAGACCCCCAAATCAGGGATACTATGTATTCACCATATTTGCATACGTGACACAACGGTTTGACATGACCATGTTAACATTTACGTAAATAATACAATGTCTCAGTGCAACCATATTTGCATGTTACTTGATAAAATGAATGGTGTTACCATATATTCAAATTACCTGATACATTGTATGGCGGTAATGTTTATTATCAAGCCCTCATATGTTAGTATGACTATATAATAAGCAAATGACTTGATATACATTGATATAACCTTATAAGCATATTACTTTATACAATGGATTGATTTTTCTATATTATTGCATTACTTGACATGATGTATTAATGTGACCATGTAGGCTTACCGGTCCTTTAAATGTACTGATTATTTTATATGGCACTGTGTTTGCTGAAAACTGTAAACTATGAGTCTTTTGTGACATCTTTAGAGGGCAGTATTGACTTACTTTATCCATAACTGATATCTTCTATTTTGTTCAGACGAAACTCAAGAAATTGGAACATGACAAGAGAGATCTTGTAACAAAGAAAGAAACAGCCCTGGATAAACTGCAGATAGAGGTAGGACTCTTTTAGCTAAATAAGGCACAGTGTTTAAAAACGGAAAGCTGCAGCAGCTGCAGGCTGCATCAATATCAGACACTTGAGATTATCTGTGTAGACCAACAGTACCTATTTATGTGAAATGCAGATCACAAAAGATTTTGTCCTAGGGCTGCAGCCTCACTGCAGCCCTCTCAGTATGGGACTTTTGACAGGGTGCCTATAAAGGATCTTTTAATAAGGTATTATAATTTGTGCATTGCAAATGAATCAGTTTGTTTCTTGAGTGAAACAAAAATGAGGCGGTAATCTATAGGATAAGATAAACGAGGGGTAATCTATAGATTAAGATAAATGATGGGGTAATCTCTAGAATAAGTTAAATGAGGGGGTAATCTATAGGATAAGTTAACTGAAGGGGTAATCTATAGAATAAGTTGAGTGAGGGGTAATCTCTAGAATAAGTTAAATGAGGGGGTAATCTATAGAATAAGTTAAAGATTATGATATAAGATGATGTGAAACATGTACTGACACGAAGATGTAAAATGATTGTACGATTATAAGTATTAAAGCTAAGGTACACTCTAAATACATCCATTAATGCTATTAGTGCGTCACCTCTCAGTATTATCATTAACATGTTTGTATAATACCATCATCAACTAGTAGACTGTTTGTGCCTACGTCCTGATTGTGCAGGGAGTTAATTAATATGTAGCCCCTCCATTGAAGCTGTAGCTGTAACACTATTGCTGTGGATCGGACTATGTGAGTGTAATTCAAGCAGAGGTGATGGATGCTTACATAGCTCTAGCTGAATCAAAATTTATGGTGTAAAACACATTTCAAGATCAGAGGTAAACATATTCCTGAAGACGATATTCTATGTGGCATGCGATACCTAACAAAAGTATTAGAGCTATTTAATAACAAATTAGAAAAGTCTGGCATAATGCTAACGTTTTGATCTCACAAGTTTTCTTTTCCAAAAAATTTTATGACAATTATGTTAACCAAGTTATCTTATAGTTGTATTTAATATGTTGTAAGTTTGAAATCACTGCCTTTGTCTGTTAAGATCTGCATAGTGCAAACTGAACTTCTTACCATTGCGTGTGAACAGTGTTTATGTTCCAACAAAACTGTCAGTGTTCTCAACGTGGAAGTAATACTCCATCCTCTACCAAGACTTCTAATTCCAAATTGAAACCCTTTCAGGTCAAAGATGGTAATAGCTATGCTGTATGCCAAGTGCACCCTGTATGGCCTGCAATATCATAAGTAATTTAATATGCTTTTCATTTTGTTTTTTCCTCTCCAGCTGAAAAAGATTGTTGACAAAATGCAAGAGATAGACCGATATTCTGAAGAAATCAACAGGTTAACATTTGTGCTACTTGGGTGGTCTTACTTATAAGCCAAGATGTAAAGTAGAAAAATTTATCAAAACAAGTATTTTCAACTTACAAATATCTCACTATTTAAGAAAAAGTGCTACTGCATTTTATCTTGTGTCCCCCCCCCCCCCCCCCACTTTCACTGGACACATTTGGAGACTATCTTTTGTAAGGAAATGGTATCACTTTTGTTCATGAAATAGAGCTGTTACAAATATGAAACAAATTATTTTATTCTGTCTGTCATACTTGGTAATCTTTTCTTAGAAGTCAATTCTGCTAAAAACAAAGCTCCAGGTCCATATAAAAAGTAGGCCGTAACTTTCGTGCTTAATATTATCGACTTTTACACATCTGAAATATCCCCATTTGTTTTCTTTCTTCTTCCCCCTTAGGTACCTGTCTTCTGGCAAGCCTGACATGTTGAGGACAATGGCTTCTAACTTAGAAGAATTAAGAGGGAAAATTTCCAAAGCTGAAGAAGAGGAATCTAAATTAAAACAGCTGATTGACCAGCTGACCAAAGACATCGTTAAGGAAGAGGTGTGCCCAAAATAGATGCAAATATGTGTTTAATATCTTCATACAAAATTAGTCATTAAATTAGTCCTCAAACCATGATTGGATTTGTGGATTATCATTGCTACGTTCCTTTCACCCAGGAAACATTGGTGGATTTTTGTTGCTACGTTCCCATTACCCAAGAAACAATGGTGGATTGTCTTCACATCTGAGTAAGAAGTAGACTGTACTCTATGCTCCCCTCAGTGGAGTGTTGCTGCCCTCAGTGGAGTGTTGCTCCCGCAGTGGAGTGTTGCTCCCCTAAGTGAAGTGTTGCTCCCGCAGTGGTGTTGTGCTCCCCTCAGTGGAGTGTTGCTCCCCACAGTGGAGTGTTGCTCCCCTACAGTGGAGTGTTGCTCCCCCACAGTGGAGTGTTTCTCCCAACAGTGGAGTGTTGCTCCCCACAGTGGAGTGTTGCTCCCCACGGTGGAGTGTGCTCCTCACAGTGGAGTTGTGCTCCTCACAGTGGAGTTGTGCTCCCTACATTGGAGAGTTCCTCCTCACAGTGGAGTGTTCCTCCCCACAGTGGAGTTTTGCTCCCACAGTGGAGTTTTGCTATCCGCAGTGGAGTGTTGCTCCCCTCAGTGGAGTTTTTCTCCCCGCATTGCGAACATGACAAATAAAACTGATTCTTAAGTGATATTCTGGTGGTTAAAAATGCAAGGAATTTACTTAATCTAGATGTCAAAACCACATCGTCATTGCATTTTGTATGGCAAAGATATGAATTGTTTTTATTAACAATCTGCTTGATTTGTACTCAGATCCAAGAGCGAGATCTTTACGATAACATTCAACTCCGTAAGAAGCAAGCAGAAATCAAAGAAGTGGATGCAAAGCTTGCAGAGTTGCAACAACAGCGTGGCGGTCTCGACTCTGCTGGTCTGCTCAGAGAGAAACACAAACTCAACTCGGAGTTGTCAAAATTATTCAAGGAAAAAAACCAGGCCGGAGGAAGGGAGTCCATATTGAAGGAGGAGGTTAGGAAAGTGGAGGCAGAAGTCAATTCTGAAAAATACAGAACGGCCAAAGACAAGTTCAACAACGTTATGATCAAATTGAAGGTAAATTTGGTCAAACCAAACCTAACGAATATATATGACATCTACGAATGCTACTTAAAGATTACTCTCTGTGACAGTCGTCTACAGTAGCATGTGTGTATCAAAGATACAGTGAGCTTGACACAATGTATTCAATGACAGTTATGGTGTTTAGAGCACTTCATTATACCATATAGAATATTATAAAAGACTGACATGTATTTTTATGTTTAAGTTACTCTACCTAAACAAATTAGAAAGAAATTCATCATAAACTACACTAAATATATTTTTAAAAATATGACATTTTCATTATTTTTCAAATTGAAAGTTTTTCATGATAATATTCCATTCATGAAAATTCTGTGATAAAGTTTCTCCCTCATTCACAGACGGTAGAAGTTGCTAACAAAGATTTGGACAAATACTCAAAAGCGCTTGATACGTAAGTTGCAAAGCAACGATAAATCTTTAATTTTCTTCTGTTTTTATTTCAGCTTTTGCATTGATGTGGGTAATCTTAAAATACAATTTAAAACTAGATTTCCACAACAGCAAAATGTATTAGTCACATTTCATTCTAAGAAATTTGTTTAAACAATGCAATACAGCTCCTTTGAGAGTTTATTTTTGACGTAGTTTGGTCAGCAAAAATATTGATCACCTGAGCAATAATTCTAATCAAGATTTAGAAATTCATGAATGGTAACATGGTTTTTAATGCAAAACCATCAAATGATAATTTAAGTTTAATAATGAGTATGTTTGGCTTTGCTAAATTCCCGAGCCTGGATGTTCTTTTAGAAACAATTATCATTGTGTACAAACAAGCACGAAAGAAATGCTGATTTAAAAATGTCAGATATCTCAAAACAATATGTACATTTCATACGCAGAGTGCTTTGCCAATAAATTACACTGGTATAATATTTTCTATCTTGGAAAATGTAACTAAAAATTAACGGCAGTTCCAAGGCGATTAAAGAACGTACGCAGACACAAGTTTCTTAGTCGAGAGCCAGAGTGTATCTGTCTGCTGTATATTCTATCAGGTCAGAGTTACAATACAAAGGAATGTGTATTAATTAGCATAGTATTTATAGAACTTTCTATTACGTAATTAGGCTGGCACAGATATACTTAAAGGTACAGTATCTGTTCTTGATTATATAACATAATATAGGGGTATGATATTTCTTATAAAGTTATTCTTGCTGTCCCTCACTTATTAAGGTTTGTAGTCCGGAGGTCACTGGGTCAAATCCTGTTCTAGCCTAAACTTTCTTTGCTTTTAAACTTTGTAATTTAACAGTCAGTTTTATGTGGTTATCGACAAGCACCTCTTCAAGTGTTTGGTATTTTCCTTATTACCGTGTTTTTAAACTGCACAGTGTTTGATTATTTTCAGAGCTATCATGAGATACCACAAGATGAAGATGGAGGAAATTAATAAGGTTATCAAAGAGTACTGGAGAATGACTTACAAGGGAAATGGTACGATTTTAGGAAAAGAAGAAGGTTGATACCTATCAAAGAGTAGCGGAGAATGTCTTAATACAAGGAAAATGGTAGAAATGAATTCAGATATTCCCCATGATTTCTATTGTATTGAAAAGTCTTAATCAAAGTTTTGGATGGGATGCCTTTATTGTGTGTTTCTGCCTTTAAGTTACTGTTTGTATGGTAGGATAGTCATTCATCTACTTATTATACACAACTGCACCCTCACTACTAAGAGCATTTGCTTCTTTGCTATATTATCATTTACATATTGTAATCATTCCCTAGTTGTATCTGTGTCAAAACTATTTGCATGAACTTGATTTCATCAGTCAGGAGGTAAATTTTGTCTTACTTCTGTCACACAATATGTTTTGTGGCAGCAGTCGTTGTAGCTTGCTATTTCATCAAACAGCTCACAGTGCCCTCACTGGATTTTGAGGGTTTTGCAGATCTCTGTGTCTGTCAATAAATTTATAATTTCAATATTATATATACATATATATA
>KN882931.1:37543-50980 GCA_000934455.1 Apostichopus parvimensis
TACAAACCCGACCGGGTTCTCGGAGCTCATGTTTCGTTGATGTACATAATCTAAGTACGGTTCTATTCGGCAACAGTTCAAATATTATGACTTACTTTAAAGATGCTGCCCTGTGGGTATCCTATAGTATTACTACTGTATAATTCAGTCGGATTTGTGAGTTTAGTTGAATACAATCGGAACCCGAGAGGCGACAGAGTCGTACCTCTTATCTTGACTTGTGTGTCTTCTTCAATAAAGAGCCGGCTAGAGCTTACACTATACCATACGTAGTAAGGGATAAACAGAATATACAGGCTGAGGACATATTCATACTTCATAGACATGTTTTGCATATTGGGGTGAAAATTTCAAAAAGAATTTTCAAAAATGGCGAAATAAAAACACTCATTGAACGACAAGGTGTACAAAATATAAATGGTTTTATCACTGGACAGTATGACGTTGGTCTGTTTATTTGATAGTGGCGGGCAGACTTTCATTGGGGTGGGGTAGGGAGGGGGTTGGTACAATGAAGGGGGGGGAGTTCAATGGATTGCCAAGTGAGAAGAGCCCTGTTGGAGTCCATGGGGAAAGCTTATATGACTTTAACCCCCTCGTATCGATCTTCCAACAAAAACAACTTTCACAGAAAGAGGATTAATACTTAAAATCTCATTAGAATGTAGTTATCCGGGATGAGGGAATATTAAGTCCAAATTCTCGGCCCCTATATGTCTCTCCGTCACCTTGCGTGACGAGTTTGACTATATTACAGCCAGGATCCTAGAAAAATGTGCCTCCTTCAGTAGTCATAATACAGATTCACCTTGGATTTACCCCGCATCATGATGAAAATGTCCCCAAATGTCCCCAACATTACATTCTAATTTAAAGACACATTTATATGGCAAAATTCATTCATTGTCAAGTTCACCATCGCTATTAGAATATCTGAACTGTCTTAAGAAAATGCACCAAATCATTCAAGAAAATAATCAGAAATAAACTAAATCCGTGGCGTTTAAAACAAATCTTTTATACAGTTTTCCACGTATTTTACGTATACACACCTCTTCAATCACTTTGAATGGTATACTAATACTGGCTAACAACTCAGGGGCAAACAGTTACCATTTTAAAGAAAACGTTTTTACTGAAAGCCCACTTAGAATATTGATATTACATAAATCTGTCACAAATTGCACTTAGCACTTCATATACTCTTGTTTTGTTTCTTGTTGGGGGGGGGGGCGTCATTTGTATGTGAGTGGGTGAGTGGGTATCGTGTTATCGATGGGAGAAAATTTTCATCAGTTTCTCCTTTTCAATATGATAATCTTTGCGATGAAAAGAACTCTCCTTCGATGTTACATTTTTCTTCGTGGTGAAGATTCCCCTAAATGATAAACATAAATTATGGAAGGCCTACACCTCTACAATTAACATGAGCCCCCCCTCCCTCCCCCACCCCTCGCCCCCACTAAAAAACACACACCGACACAAGACTTCCCTCATTGGACTACCATAGGTCACTTTAACCCTTTGGGATACATCAGATAAAACACTCATTGTTGATAAGAAGTTACAGTGGGAATCGAATCTCTTTATTCGGATCTCCTGCAACCCATTTGGTTGCCGAGGAGGGGGTGGGGCGGGCATAGAACAATTTCGAAACCACTAAGGTGGGGGGGGGGTCGTAATAAAAAGGTAGGCCTCACTCCTATCGAACAATAGTAGTCCTGTTTTGCGACGTATATTTATCTTACTCTTTGAAATGACGTATCATCGGCAAATACTATAAGATCGTAAGCAGAGAGATGCATGGGGAGGGGAGGGGGTAGGGGTCGGGGGCCCTTTGAACTATGTAGAGGGCCAGGGATAATAAAGGAAAGGAATAATGTATTCCCATTTTCACGTGCCGAGCTTTATGGAGGAACTTAAAAGACGGGGCCCCGGCTGACAATGATTGTCGTCGATTCTAAGTCATATGTAGGATTAAATTTGGCTCTATATCGTATTAAATTTACATTTTTATAGGCTTTCAATATAGCCTTATACCATTACAGTACATTTTGACTATTGTGACTAATGTTATACTAATAAACCACGCACAAATCACAATGATGAATGAGCCAAGGCGTAAATTTAAGTGAGAGAGAGAGAGAGAGAGGATAGGAAAGAAGAAAAAAAAACTTAGCATCTAATTTATTATATAAATTTAATGGTTTTTGAGCAATATGTTCACATGGCAACCAGTCGATTAATAAACTGTGAGTTATAAAAAAAAAAGGAGAAAAGGAATCAGAAAAGAAGATAAAAATATATCGTTGTTGTATCCTTCCGGTAAACTACGTCAGAGATTGTCGAGGGTTCTTTTAATGGAGAAAAAGTAATTAACTAAATACAAGGAGAAAACAGGTGGATAAGAGACGAGATAAAGAAAAGGGAGAGGTATAGAGAGAAACAGAGAAACAGAGGGAGAAAGAGGGAGAGAGAGAGATGGATATGGAGAGAGCAAAACGTGTGTTTAAATATTCCGAGGAGGCCTTTAAGTACCGTATTATCTTACTATGAGGAAGGAAGTCCCTCGGGATATTTAACTCTGATACGATTTTAAAGAAGCATTCGGTGTTTTAGTCACCAACATTTCTGAGAATTATATATCCCAAAGCCTTATCCTATATACTCACAAAAAAATTACATACACAATTGACGCACTGGCTAAGATGATATACTTCCTTAATTGATACTTGGCGATATTTCTTCGCCAGGTGAATATTTTATTATTATTTATTAAGAAAGGTTTTTATTCAGTTGATCATTTCATATTTATAATATTTTTCATATTTATAATAAGAGATCAAATTTATTCAAAAGAAGCATGTTGAAGCATTCGATGTTGCTGTCGTTTTAATTTCAATTTTTTTTTTGTAAGCTTTTTTTCAAGATTTTCATCAAGTACAAAGACGGAGATATGATTTTTTTTTTAAATTGCATTGATATATGAGTTTAGTATAGAAAATTATAAGAATTGGAAAATGATATGTAATCAAAGCCAAATCCTGCATTATATATAAAAAAAGAGAGCGTGAGAAGACTTTCAAGGAAAATTGGTTCTGATGTATAGAGGCATGATCGATCAGCTATTAGCGATCAGCTATAAGCGGTCTTAAATGGTTTAATGCAAACTAATGAATACACGATTCTTCTTTTTCTTTGGCCATTATCCAACTTTATCGTTTTTAAAACTGATGTAAAATTCATTTTTCTTTCAATGTAGGCCTATGTTTCTTTTTGTTTTCTCTTCCAATTTAAAAAAAAATATATATATGATAGTAGAAATAACTCAAAATCTGAAACATAAGTTGATTATAATATTATGTTAAAACAAATTAAAGTTGAACATTTTTTTTGGACGTAATAATGAGTATGGTTTGCGGTTTAATTCTTTTGGGCAAAAATGCTCCAATTTGCATCGATCGCTAATTAAAGCAAAATGGGTCAAATATTATACTTTAATTCCACCAATTCCGCACAAAGTAAGATGATGTCATGAATTCGAAAGGTTTTCGAATAAAGTGAAATATTAAATAATAAATATATGCAAAGTAAATTAATAACAGCTATAGCAGATAGGAAAATGTTTGGAAACGTTCCCGTCAGCAGTGAGATAGAGAGGTGGAAAGCGCGCACGAAGAAATACCTCAGCACCGTTTTTTCTATATTGCGTGGCTCACAAGTCCGAATATGTGCATGTTCACACATTTCCTTTACAAGAGATGTAAAAAAAAGGAGTTTTTAAATCTATATTCTTCTTTAATAAAAATTATATCACACTAAAACTCTTGCAAGAGTTGAAAGACATATTTATGTAATTGAAGTTGGAAATATATGGATATTTGGATATGTCGCGGAATTGTGAGTACGGATGATCTATCTGCCTATATGTAGGTCTACAAAGAACGAGCTGTGAATTTTAATGAATAATAATTAGCTAGACAGGTACGGGCGAAGTGGACGAGGTGGCTACTGGAACACGTGTACCAGGTTTTGGTAAAGAAGGATCGTTTTCAATTTTTTCAAGTTAAAAGTACCCTTTTTTATTGAAAAAAAGGTGTCATTTTGTTGGAAAATTAAATAAAAGTGATTAAAAATTGCTCAATTTGTTGTTGACACATTGAGAGGAACTAAATGTTATTAAACCTTTTCTGTTGAAAAATACATGCAAATTAAGCATTTTGTCCGAAAGATTTGAGAAAACTTTGTGGTTTAACATTCAAATTAAAGTCACATGTTACACTACCCCTCGAAGTTTGAGCCCCTCCACGTAAATATATACGTCTTTACATACAAAACGATAAATGCCAAGCTCCTATGGAATAGTTCTCATGTTACACTGTCGCTCATTGCGTACACGTCGAACACTGCTTAGAATGCATTGCGCAGCAAACCGTTGAACTTGAACTTTAGATAATAGTTGGCATTCCAATGTTTTACTGTTGTTAACTTTTATTTTCTTTTTGTCATTTTCAAAGATGTGTTGACATTTACTACCACACTGCGCAATGTAAGCCTATACATTTAAAGGTTGTACCAAGAACTCGCAACTTGATACAATGCGACGGCTTAGATGGCACTATACTGGCATCTAAATGTTACCCGAGTCTAACAAAAACAAGAAAACCAAACAAATAATCAAACAAACAAGCAAAGGACAAATCAATAATATTAAGTAATACAGCAATATACATCCCCTACCCACATGCAGATAATAAACATCTTTTATCCAATTTTCATGAGTGCACGCCGAATGTTGGTTAGGATGAGACGTGCACTACATAATCGCATTTTAGATGAAGGTTATCAGTCACATTTCTTATGGTTATTAGCTTCTCCTTCTTCTTCTCCTTTTGTCACTTTCGAAGATGTGTTAATCTTTACTACCACACTACGCAATGTAAGCCTATACAAATGGGAGTTTTGTATGAACACTTAGAAATGAAGTCAAGGTGACGGCTTCGACGGCACTAATGGAATTTACAACGATACCGAGTCAAGATATTGATTGCTGAAGCTGGCTGAGCGTTAAACATGACAGCGTGTTTTTCATTAAACTGTATTGTATATCTCCAACCGTGACCTTTCGTTTTCAATTGAACAGATTTTAGACTTTTTGTTTAGGTGTCGTTCCGAGTTAAATTAAGAGGTAGATACTATTGATGATCTGTTGAATTTTTCGAGTGATATTTTTCCTCATGATGTCTTTTTTCTCCCTTTTTGTTTGATAACCTTTATATAATGCTGTCTACATGGCTCTGTTCAAAAATATATATATAACGGGTTACCGGGAGAATTCTTGTTGTTTAAACTAGGAGTTTTGTATAACTAAACACACACACACACACACACACACACATATATATATATATATATTCATTTCATTTAGATTATATAAATACATGTGGGTTGCAGAGTATAATAATCATATCAACAACTTTGTTGTTAGAATGCAACGATGACATCATACCTTCTAGCTTCAAGTTTTGTTTATTGTACAAACTGTGCCAAATGAAATTATGATTGCCTAGAAAGAAAGGTACGAACAGGAAATGAATGCAAAATGCCAACCGGATTGCCTTCACAATCATTTCCCTTTGTTCCGTCAAAACTGAATTAAGTTGATTAAAATGTCTCACTTTACCTATCATATCTCTAAATCGATAAATGTCTACTTCCGCGATGATTCATTCTTACATAATTATTCCAAAAAAATATAAAAACACATCTCCGTAAATCGTGGGAAATGGTGCCGTCTTTAAGCATTTTATCTATTCCCCTCCCCCCCCCCCACCTTATAGGTCTATTCAATATTTATTTGTTTATCGTAAAGAAGTACCATAATAATAATAATAATAGTTCGATTTTTTTGAAGAGAATGAACGACATGATTTGTATATATGCAAGTTAGTGGATCTATCATATGCCTTTCCAATAAACAATATGAGATAGATTTAATTCCTGTAATGACGTGACTCCAGGTTGTAAAATATCAAAAGAAGAAAGATAAGAAAAGACATCTAAAGTATAGAAGAAGTAACCAACATTTTAACTTATCCTTGTAAATAAATTCCCCGGTGTCCTCCGTTCACAAATGCAATTATCGGGAGGTCATACTAGCTCTAAATCACAATTTCTGCGTGTTTGTCACGTTCAATCGTAGCAATGTAAACAAGTGGATTAAAACTCTTAATTGTCATATACTGTATAAGCACTTGCTTGACGGAATGCGTTATGTACCCCAAGGATACATTTTTTATTTTCTTCTTTCATGGAAATAGACGGCAATATAAATTTTACAGTCACATGAAGCTTAGGATTGTTTAAATAGTTCAAAAAATTCATTCTTTAACTGCCTTTTTTTTCTATTTTACTGGGTTTTTCCTTCAATTTTCTTTAGTTATTTAACAACAACAAAATCAGAGGTCAAAGTTCAATGAGTTTTAACCGTCCAATATGACGTAATTGTTGTCAAATATAGCCTCCTACACTCCTGTACTCAATGCAGTGTTAGAGAGCAATCACCACGGTCGGTACATTACTGTTACCAGTATACTTCTTACATACAAATGAATTCAAACAACGTATACACGCACATTAGCGCCCGCGTAACCATTTCAATGAACACAACTAATTGTGTCTGAATGCTAGCGTAACCGGTCCCATTGTTTTTCAGGGTCCAAATGTCAAGAGTCGGCAATGTTAATATCCAAATAGAAAATAACTCTCTCTGATTGGTTCCTTTTCAACAATCCACCCCGTAGGGGCGCAGTGGTACTGTCATTTATTAAAAGTCACTCGGTAAACACAAAGGTTTTTTGTAATGTTAGCTTTAAGCGTTCTATGTGCGCGCGCATACTGTGGAGTGCCTTCATATATACCTCTCTCCACACGATATACACAGAGAACACAATAACTACTGTAAATCTTAAAAAGTTTTGAAATCACAGTAAAAACTGGACCGTGCAATGCAGTTTGATGCATTTCTTGGGTTTACACATATCCTCAGTTCTTACTGTAATCCCAATGGCACATGCTACCGATTTTATCAGCGCGATCAGCATGTTCCAGTTTTTTCTTCTACAGTGGTAACAAAAATAAACACTTTAAGGTTTACAGTAGTTACACATGTAACCGCTGTGTGAATCGGTGGGTCTGGCAAAGGTCTCGCAAAATAAGCATCTTAAACGTGTGACCTAATATAGGATAATCTTGCAAGCAGAAATCATAAGCGAAGATTTGAGCTTGAGTGCTGTTGCCTCTGGTGTCTTCTCCGAACTTGCAAGTAAACTTCCTTTCCGCGACTAAGACAATTCTCTTGCGACAAAGTATGGAATCATGGAACAGTTTAAGTTTTATGCAGTTGGAGTATTAACACTATATCATATACTTTGCTTCATTTTCATTATGGAGTGTTAGTTCATTGGTTAACGCCGGTGCCTTCCAATCATAAGGTCCCGAGTTCGAGTTACTCCAAGATTAATGTATGTCGTCCAGTTACAGAGTTGTTGACAATTCATAATCATGGACGTTAAATATGAATCTAAGAGGCTGACTTCGGTCAGCATGCGGCTTTGATAAGCCAATGATGGCTTCTTCGCGAGTTCCTGCTTGCAGGAGGATCTAAAATACATACATTTTAAGAAGAAAACGTTGATGGTATAGGCTTATCGCTAACTCAACGCAGAATAACTTATATATGTAAATATACTTCTTGCCACACTTAGAGCGAACTTTTCCTCTTTTCCTCTTAATTGCCCTCAGGCATATATCCGAATAGCATGTTTATCATTAAATCCTACATAGGTGAAGAACAATGTACTTCGTATATATGTTATCATGAGAGGTTTTGCATAAATGTATCCAGGCTTTTCCTTCCCAGTCTTTGTTTTTTATCTTCGCATCCTGATGAAATTTCGTGAATAATTGTCATCCTAAATTCATTTAACGGTGTATGACGTTAAGGGAAATACATTAGATTTGACCTAAATATGAAGCATTTATACCCTCAGGCAAATCCCTTTAACAGAGATTTGGAACTTACATCCGTATTTCATGTTTACAATAAAAGAAATATTCGGGAACAAGTATATAGAAAAAGCAAAATTAGAAAAATAAAGTAAAGTAAAGTAAAAAGAAGGGGAAACCCAGTTTAAGGAATACGTATCAGATGTATTTCCGCTCGACTTGATTTCAGCTCAATAGATTCAGTTACTTTGAATAATGACATTACGTGACGATATTAAGCAACACATCTTCTCACCAAATTCATGCAGTAATGTCAAATGCATGCAGTAACTTTTTGTTTACATACATTTATACCAAAAAAAATCTTTTTTCGTCCCCGAAAGTTTTTTTTTCTTCTTTTTGTGTTTTGTATTCTATTATGTTAAAGTTTCGGTTTAAAATGGTGTTCGACAGTACAATACCAAAAACTGTTCAATTCTTTTCAAGTTTGTCGCAAACATCAGTTGTGTCTTACTTAATTGACAACAACTTTATTTGGAATACTGTATGACTCATTTATTTTCTTTAAATTGAATTTACTGGAAGTAGCAATCAAATTAAAAAGAGCAGGGGAAAAAGAGGGACTGCTCGAAAATGTTGGAATTAATCTTCATTAATTTTGATATTACAAGCTCCAAAAAAAAAAAAAAACCCCGCTTAGAATGGATTTTTCATCCTAAAGTCATACAGAACACCGACAATGTCATTCATCTCCATTTGACCTTATGAGGTCATATAAACTAGGTAGTCCAGTCACTTCGAATATTAAGCCTTTTTTAATATGAAAACGACCACAAACGAGAACAAAAGAGGATCCCGTAGGACGGCAATTGTTTTATTTTTAATGTTTTGTAACATCCTTAAGTCAGTGTTGGAGATTTCGTTTGAACTTTTCTAGCAGTTTTAACCAAAACATATCATTGTATGTTATATATGATTGTAAAATACCAAACACAGTTACATAATCTTTTACATAAACTTTTTCGCCCCCCCACTCCACCTCACCCACCCCCTATAATAAGCAAATTGATAACGCTTTTATTAGTATTTTCGTACTTTTTACCCGGCCCTAAAATTCAATAGGAAAAGAACTTAAGAAAAACGACTTAAAAAATAAATAAATTAAACAATAACAATAATAATAATAATCAGCAGTTATTTTTACGACGCTTAAAGACGTATTTAAAGACATTTAAAAACAATTGACAAGAACAAAACTAAGGTATTGGATCGTATCATCACTGTTAGAATATAGTTATTCACGACAATGCATATAGTGACTTACTGTTATAGAAGAGGTTCTGAAGTCATCGTTCGTTTAGTCTTAAAGACTTATCCATATATACACATTTTAAGTATACCTGCTCAAGTAAAACAAATAGACAGATGATACTAGACATTTATAGGAAAATAAAAACATCAAGACATAGGCCCTATATTAAGTGATATCATCTTTTCACTGCGTGATTAAATCATATAAGCCAGCCAAATAAATATTACGGACTTTAGATTATACTGTGAGGAGAAAGTCAACCATTCTCTTTCTTGAATAAACAAACAGAGCTAGTCCTTCAAGGTTGACGTATTTGATTTACTTATATACCAGAATACTGTCTCGAACAAGAAAATTATCAAAGGCAAAGAAAACATAGAGAGAGAGAGATAGAAAAAATTGACTTAATATGAAATTTAACATCGATGTAACTTGGTTTGCTGCTGCTGTGAGTGCTGTAATAGACAGAGATACTGAGGAATTCTCATTTAAACTCTTGCCCCCCCCCCCCTTGTATGTCTATTATGTTATTTGTATACGGTATCGTCCGTGGTTCAGATATACACAGATATATACGTAGAAAGGTTATTCATCATAAATATAGTTTGGTATTAATAAATCATGGACTCGGAAAGAACTGCCAAGACGGAAAATTAAATTTTTAAGTAATGTTGAAAAGAACAGCTCTCCCGTTGGTAGCCCTATTTAAAAGAAGACGTGCTCTATAACAAACAGAAAAAACACATATATCTATATTTGTCGTCTCTCTCTCTCTCTCTGTAGCAGGGGTTCCCTAACTGGGGTGCGTGAGACGTTCCTGAAAGTCAAAACTAGAGTACTTTTTGTTGAACTAAAATCTGATATATCATATATGTTAGTACGTACAAGAGTCGTACCTATCGACAAACTCTTTTCGCGTTCCGTGCGCATATGTGCCATAGTAGTACCGTAATGTGCATGTGATAAATAACTGAATTATGAAACAGAAACAGACACTTGATCTTTTAAGAAGCACTGTTATGCGTATAATATAGTATAATCAGGGAGCTGCTAAGCTCGGAGTAGCAGCTCCCTGCATGGTATAATACTGACTCAGATCGTGTCTCGAAAACATGGGGGTTCGTGGACAACTCTGACGTCCACATGGGGTTCGTGGGGGATAAAGTTAGGGAAACCCTTCTCTATAGTGTGCATAAAATTATCGTCACGTGCATAGGCGTAGGAGCCCAATTTGATATGGGGGGGGGGGGCTGTAACGACTTGCCCGAAAAATATAACCACAATTTTTCGCGCGCTCCGCGTGCGTTCGACATGTTAATGTGCATATCATATAGGCATGCATCGGTTATTACACTGCATGCCAATAACATACAATCATTTGCCGTGTTATTACCCTTCCATATTGGTTAGAATTTTTGGGGAAGTCGTTACAATAATAATGATGATAATAATGTCAGTTTAACCATTGAAATCACATTTCAAATTATTTTTCTTTCAGTAGGTGCCCGAAAAATTCTCAGCATATTCCTCGAAGTTTTACAAATTTTTTTTGGTTGGGGGCTGCAGCCCCCAGCCCCCCCCCCCCACCCCGCCTTCTACGCCTTTGGTCACGTGGAAGTTGTAAGGCAAGGACACGTGACAAAGTCGCGTCGGTTCATATTGCTGGGATGACAGTAGACTGACAGGCAGAAAGCTCAGACGGAGATACAGACCGAAGGACAAAAATAAGTTGGTGGATATAGTTATATACACGCAAACCGGTAAAAATTAAAAACATACATATATTTTCGTATAAAGCCACAGATGTCAACGTTAAACCAAGTACAACAAAATCACTTTTATTTACTCAAAGAAGCAAACATAAGAACAAATATACAGCAAGCAATTCAACCCATTGTTCCCAAGTTGACAACCAAATAATTAACGGAATATCACAGCCTTTCGGGTATATATGAATTGAATACCCACAACAGTCAGTGTGATATTATTTCTTGCTTTCTTGTTTGAGGGTGTTTTAGATTTCATAACTTCTCTCTCTGTAACACATATACGTACGATATAATACGATAGGATAAGGGGTTAGCCCTATTAGATCCATAGAGGGAGAATCCTTCAGTGACTTTGACTATATATTCCCCTATATAGGAAGTGGTACGATCCCCGCAGGTATAGCACTAAAATCCGGGTCTACCCGTGACCCAGAACGGACCAATCTACTATTCCCTAGTCTATGTGCAAAAGCCATGTTTTAAGTTCAAGCGACTCCACGAGTCGTTTTTCATATACTAATCTGAAAAAGAACTGTTCTTATAGCCAAAGGGAAGAGAATTGTTACTTCCAACTGTTTGCTTCTTTTTTCTGCATGTATCAAAATGTTCGTCACCTTTTTCTTTCCCAAGAGAACTAAGATATTTTCTAATGTATAAGTTTTCCAAATTATCTCTTCCTTCCTTTCGCATGAATCTTAATGCTATAAGTGGTAAAGTGGTTATTAAAGAAGACGGATCTTCTTTACTGAATGTTCAGGATACTTTTAAACAAGTGGGTTTGATTGGGGGTTCAATAGACTGATCGAGGATGGGGGAAGGGGTGTGGTGGGCGAATGGTGGGCGAGGCAGGGCTACTGAAATTTAATTGAATTATTGTGACAAACCGTACCATACACATGAAAATATTTAAATGATTCCAACCTAACCTTTATTGTATATATGCATCTCCATTTATACTTTTTCATAGTAATCTCACTCATAAACATATTCCAACTTATTGTGAAATATTTGTTGCATATGCATATCATAAAGTTGTCCTACCTCTTTCATATAACTTAATTAAACGGATGCGTACTTTTATTCCGTCAATCATTGTGACCGATAACATGCATATAGCATGTCATGGATTTTCTGTGCACGTTATTTATTATCATATAGTCTTAGCGTAAGGTTGTAAAAAAAAATGCATTTTATGGACGAAAGGATGTCTTTCCTTCGAATAGAAATGTTGACCTAATTTGAAAATTACAAAACATTTCTGACTCTGACCAAAAAAAAAATAGAGGTAGATATATTCTTGTTGATGAAAGAGCTTATTGATGTACACACCGTATGAGATTTCTTCGCATTCAAGTGTATATAAAGACAATACCCATATCTATACATACAAATTACAAAGACTATTGAACTTACCATTAACACTTGGAATAACATCATACATAGAAAGGCAAATCTGAGGCAGTGAATGATGGAAGAATTCTACGGAAGGGCTCGGGGGAGTTCAAGTTGGTTGGTTTTCTATACGATTTTTTTTTTACTTTACAGAGTCAGAACTCAGAAGTACAGGTGCGACCATGCACTGACCAGTGGGGATAACCAACTTGGTCGCAATGAGGCCAGTTTAACCTGAGATTTACACCTAGAGGCTTCTTACGTCACTAGACACGAACGATAAACCACCGGCAGGGAAGAATTTGAATTTCCCCGTCGTTTTCTCACGGAAAGTGTGAATTACGGTAATTGCCATGGTTGTAAATATATATAAGACAGAGTTAGCCGATTCGAATTCAAACGCTTAATAATTACGTAACAATCTATCTCGATAAACTTAACACGGTACAGGCCATAATATTTAACTCGAAAGAAGGGTCCGCTATAATTCGATGTAATAACCAAAAAAAAAAACTACAACAAAAGAACAAACAATTAAAGCAAAAGCAAAACAGAGACAAAAATCAACACAAAATAGAGTAAAAAAAAACACAATAACAGCGCCTCATGTATCTTTGCACTGTAAACCCTGCGATGTGGCAGATGCAATTATACTTTTTTTTCAAGAATAGTCACTGAGTCACTGAGTTAATTTGATTTACCCTTCTTAAGTTGCTTCAAATTCAATCGTGATGCCCTCTATTGAGGATTTCCGGCTCGTTTGGGTGTCTCGTTTGACTTTATTTGGGCTCATGTTTCTTAAGTCATGCAGTAAACACTTCCGTTAATGAAGTCATATCGAGCAAAGGGGGCCATATATACTTTTTTAACAATATCGCGTTTCATAATCGACAGGTGTGTAGAAATATAGTTAATTTTTTTGTTTTCCTTTTTGCTCCTCCCCAACCTGAAATATAA
>KN882932.1:13841-25674 GCA_000934455.1 Apostichopus parvimensis
ATTCTCATAAATCCATGCAGCGAGGCGTCTATGGGTTTCCCCTATGAAGCATGCATTACAGCTTGTGCGGTTGAATGTATAGACCACACGAGATCTAAGGCTTAAAGGAATAGAATCTTTGACAGCAAACAGATTACGGATTTAAAAAAAAAATGTAAACACTAAGTTAACATCATTGTCTGTGTGATACGATTTGATAACTGTTTAACTTTATACTGCATTGCGTAACCAGAATAATTACCAATGTAGGGACGCTTGTAAAATCTAGTGATTTGAAAAACTTAGATTCAGTAATATCTTGCCAAGAGACTTTATTTTCTAAAGAAGGTTTTACAACTTTGCCAATTAATTGAGATGGGAACTGATTTTGCCCGAGTATGGACATAAGTCGTTTTAAATCTTATCTTGAACCTTGTTTCCATCTTTGATAATTGATTTGATTCCCGCCTTGTAAGCTGACTATTAACAATAACAACTAATTTACCTTTGTCAGGTACCAAACTGGGTAATGCTTGTAATATTTTTCTACTTTTTCCAATATCATTGTTTTTCCCTAGATCGGTTATAGAGGGCATCTTTATGAGCATCTCAAACACTGACAAGATTTCACATATTTACAAACAGGTAAATCTCACAATTGTAAGAAACAATGCGATCACAACACAACATTTACTCAGCTAACACTAAACTCCAGCTTAGGATTAAAGAAAGTCTCCATTTTAACTGGGAGAAACCTAACCTGAACAAACTGCTTGATAGCCCATTGTTTACACAGTTAAATTAAATCTACTTTTACCTTGTGTTCTTGCTCCTATGTTACCATTATTCGTTCATTATTAGTTCGTAACCTGAAGATGATTGTAGTGACTCCTCGACACATGTCTGTTTTCTAGTCTCACGTAGCCCAACCATGGTTTGGGCTTCAAATGAAAACTGGGAATCTCATTTGAGGGCCCAAGCAGGGGGGTAGGAAGCTTCCAAAAGTGGGGGGGGGGCACAACATCAGAGGGGCACTTTCTCATTCCACAACCACCACTCGCTATGCTATAAACCGATACACACCGTCCATATCACTTAAACATATATGATGTGTTAGTATGGTGCCCTTGAATGATTAAAATAAAATATTAAAATTAACAAAGGCTTAAGATATCCAAAAAACAGTTCTTCATCAAAGGGGCACATTGATTTGCCAACAGGGCACATTTGCTATTTTGAAAAAAAAAGTGTGTGTGTGGGGGGAGGGGGGGGTGGCAGTTCCCCCAGTGCCCCCGGCTTCTACCCCCTTGACCCAAGTATATTATTTTCCAGACCGCTTCCTTTTATACGCAAATTTCCTCATCCGCAGACACCCGACAATCCGGCTAAATTCTTATGAAATTTACCAGTTAATTGTTTTATTTTAACCGATTAAACCCGTTAAGTGTATTGACAGTTAACCGGTTATTGAAAACCGAAGTGCCCCGGTTTTTTCTTTCGGAGTTAGTTAGAGCAGGGAGTTGTTCCATAACAACTCCCTGGTCAGAGTCACACTCAAAGCACAATGCAATGATTAAAACACCAGCGTGCGAACGTCACTTCAATTTAAAGTCTAAAACTCGTAGGGATGCTTTCACCACGTTGCTTCACGTATAGCCCACTTTTTTTGCAGGTTCGGATTGGAGAATTTTGTTGGAGAAAGGAAGCAGAATTTTCACCGAAAACTAGAATTTTAGGAGTAATTCTAAGAACAGTTGTAGTAAATATGAGGCCAGACGATGCCATCGGATACGTTTTCTAATTTTATATGACAATAAAGTTTTGTCACAATGAAGTGAATGTGATGCATTATTAAAATAACGCCTAATTTTAATTATATAATTTGCTTTACTGAACCAGCGATGAGGCAGTGGCGAGGCCGAAGGGGAGTTAATGCCACACCTCCATCGCCTGTTATTCAGTAGGGGCATTTTTATATTCATTCGGTGAAGAATGAAACCACTCCTGCCAGAGCCGTAGTCAGAGACTATGGTTCTGACTCCTGTCAGAGCCGTATATGCGGCTCTGACTCCTACGAACCTAGGAAGCCCTTAATTACAGATCCAACGGGTATGCACCCTCCCATTTATACCCTCACACAACAAACAACCAGTGCCTCTAGACCTATTGAAGACCTATATTGTAGTATATTATGCCTCAGAACGCTCGATTTGACGTCTTAGCGCTTTTGTTCTTATGGGGAGGCGTGAACCTCACACTCCCCTATATATGGAAGTCGTCTTTAAGAAACCCAGGGCCACACGCCCCTATTTATGAAAACATTAATCTAACTCTGGTCTATCTCTAAATAATGATAATAATCAGATATTTATTTACTTTTTATTTCTTCAATGATCACGGGTGCGGGAGAAGCCCGCAAGCACTTATGGATTACAACTTTCACGACGGGTGGCTTCCAATTCAAAATTTTAACTCAAATTTGGAATTTTTACAAAGTTTTTAGCAAGTCACTTCAGACGGGAAAACCGTATATTGCTCTTGGATGAAAATTCTACTAATATACCAGGCCGAGGATCGAACCCCGAACCTCCCAATTGCTAAGCTTCGTTGCTTCAAATGCCAGCGCCTTTATCCACTTGGCCACAGCACCGGTCCGTACAAGATCGTGCCCCCACTTTAATCAGTCGGGCCAGAGATTTAGAATTCCACTCTCAACTTTGAAACCCTGGGCACGCCACTGTGTGTGGGGTGGTGAGTTCGCATCCCTGCACCCTAAATTAGCTCATGATGTGGCAATATTTACACTCTAAAAACAACCTTGTGAAAGTTCACCAGGAACTGATGAAATTTTCACCAGGAGCTGCGTTTATGTGCCACTCTCCATATCCTGGTTGTTTTCACCAGGTTTCCTGGTGAATGAGACTTTAACAAAATCCTGGTAGAAATAACCAGGATTTCCTAGTTAAATTTCCTGGTTAGATTTTACCACTATCCTGGTTAATATCAGCGGGTCTGTCACTTCATTTACTGGTTAAATTAACCAACATTTCCTTGTTGATGTGACTGCTATCCTGGTTAATATCAAACGTATTCCACCTCTTTCCTGGTTAAATTAACCAACATTTTCCTGGCTGGTGCCAATACTATCCTGGTTAATCAGTGGCGGAGCTAGGGGTATTGGTCAGGAGGGGCGAGAATGGTCTGTAGGGGCGCTTTCGACACTATCTAAGCGGAGCGCCACCACAGGTTGGCGCGTAGCGTACAGAAATGTTTTGAGTAAAGATACTCCCTAGATCGCCGGAAATGACCCGTTCCAGGACTGGCTAATTTGCAGATAAACGAAGAATAAATAGGTGTCATCGCCAAATTACACCAACAAAATGTGACAAATTTCAATAGGTAGGTAAGAGCGCAATAAAAAAGTCAATAATTGCGAATAAGTAAAAAGTGGTAAAGAGCTGAAAAGGGCGCCAGCTGTCCATTTGAGTCCGTCAGGGGGGGAGGGGGGGGGGCATCCGCTCCCTGACTGTATGGATGCTCCGCCACTGTGGTTAATATCGTAGAACGTTCGACCTCTTTTGCTGGTTAAATTAAACATTTTCTGATTGATGTGACTAATACCCTGGGTAATATCAAACAATTTGTCACCTTATTCCTGGTTAAATCACCATTTTCCTTGTTAATACTATTGGGTATACCACCTTATTCTCGATTAGAGTTGCAATACATTCAAATTATAGAAAGACAAAACATAAATTATAAAACAATATAATTAATGTTACTGAAAGTTTATTTGTGTCTCCTTACTTTTGAATTTTGAGTAAATGAACATTCGCAAAATAGTTAAATCAATCCCTCAAATATATCTACGATTAATTTCTACAAGAAATGCAACACTGAAGTCACAATTTTGAGGACATATGTTTCACACTACCATCGTCACATGACGAAGCTCTGATTGCTCTACATCAACTGTGAAGTATAACAGGGAATACCTTGTTCAGCACTTTTGCACAAGGAAACAAAATCACTTGAACAGTTTTTACTACGGAACAAGAATCGAACAAAAGTTGACTTAATTATAGTTCACGAGCTATGATTGTACTAGGGCAAATGCATCCTTTACCTGTCTCCTAAAAAACTTGACCAAAGCCTCTCTCGCAATAACCTTTATGTTACGACAAAAGCCAGCCCGTAGACTTGCCATCTACAATATAGACTGTACTGTTGTACAGTGCCCTGATTTGGCTTTTCTGCTTCGAAATTTCCAAGATACATGCACTTTAATTTAACTGAATTTCACTATCTCAAGAAAATTCTTCTAATATAAAGTTGAAGACTTCAGCAGTGCCTTCAAGTTATGCTTCCACACTTGGCGGAGAGTAAGTGACCAATCTTATACGAAGATAAATCAATACAAATCAACAATTTTAAAGGAGGAAATAAGACTATATATGGTTACTGCAATAGTTCCAGTGACCTCAATTGACCTCTACATGCAAAACTTGTACATGGAATCAACAGCCTTGCAACTAATTCTTGTGTGGAACTTTAACTTGATGGCATGAGTTGTAGTTTAATATTTGGCAAAATGAAGCATGTCTTTGTTGTACCCAAAACTGTTTTCGTTGCTCAAATTGTGCGGAGCTGTAGGTTCTCTCATAGTCAGGGCTCATTTTTAAGAAAATCTTAAAGTTGTCCTTTGGACAACCTTGCCGGCATAGTTGGTTGTTCGAAGGATTGTTTGCTTGTACAATGAAAGCACAAAAAAAAAATACTACTGGAGTTGCCTGATGTGGTACATTGCACGCATCAACTGCACTAAAGTTACTGAATATATGCCCAGGGACTATTATATCTATATGTTATAGTTACGTACGTCCTGCGATTTTCAAACACAAAATGGAGCGCCTTGCGCGAGAGCCGTACGTAAGTATAATACTACAATGTATATCAATTTAGCCTTGTAGGTGAGTATACCGTAACGTTAGGCTACGCAGGCCAGTTCTATCAGCCTTAGTGAGTAGTCTTACTTTTAGCCAGGAACGCAAAACCTTCAAACTGCTTCCTCCTACATTTTGGGGTAAAACCCCAAGTACACACACTCACGGCTAGGCCTATGAAAAGCTATAACAATTTTTTGAATGAATATCTTTCTTTCTTTTCAAAAACCACAACTCCTACTCGAAAGAACCAAAATTCCAATACTTTGCACAGATGATTGAATTTGTTTGAAAACGAGTTAGTCATAACAATCAACGCAAGTACTTTGTTAACAACAATACCATTACAGAGATTTACATGCTAAAAAATAGTTAATGGTGGTTTCTAATTTTTTTGTGATTTGCTTGGCTAATAGCCCTTCATTGTTTGCAAGCATTCTTGCATCTATAGTTCTCAATGAACACAAAGGGTGTTGTTTAAATACAAATACTTGTAACTAAATGGTAACTAGTCCTACGGCAAACTTCGCGCTTCAGAATTTGACAATATTTTTGTTGTATACTAGTTACAGATTTCATCATTTGATTTTCTTTTGCACAAGCCAATGATTGATAGGGGTCAATATAACCAGGGAGCTGCTATACTCTAACTAAGTATTGTGCGTTCCTGTAGAGGTACTTTAAAGCAGCATTTTTGCGTCCTTTTCTATGATTTTGTTCAACCTCACTGATTCCACTATGCCATAACGACATACATAACTAACTTATCTATTTATATTTTACTTCAAATGGTGGCATGAAAGTCGAAAAATTTGCAACTTTCAACTTTGTTGTTCTCCAAGATATTTTCCGTTGGGAACCCAATAAACCTCGCCCATAATATGAATATTTAAACACTACGAACGTCATTGTCAGATACGTAATATAACACCACGATTGATTTGTGTACGGTCTATACGGCAGTTGTACCAGGGAGTTGCATAACAACTCCCTGGTTGTACCAACGCAAAGTCTTGAATCTATTTTTAGCAACGGCTCATAACTAAACCTGCATCTCTGATTGGTTGAATTCAAACTAGTGGGTTTGGGGAACTGAATGCGTGTATGTGGAATACTCGCCAATTAACGTTTTTGGCAGGGAAAAACTTGGCTAATATCTTAGTTTGCTGTTTTGTGATTTGATGTATGTAAAAAACTCGATGGACATGTCAAAAAAGTAGAAAACGGCGACCAAACGCAAAATGCTCATGAATAAACATACTATTCACTGATTGGTGGAATTCAAACTAGTGGATTTGGAGATATGAAAACTTTGTCGAGGACACTCTTACTCGTTATCGACATAAATCCTTAATTACTCGCTAATTAACACTCTTGGCAGGGTGAAACTTGGATGGTATCTTAGTTTGCTGTTTTATGATTGATACATGTAAAAAAAACCAAGCACATGTTAAAAAGGTGGAAAAAAGCAACCCAACGCAAAATGCTGCTTTAAAGTTCATGTTTTCATGGAGGTCTGTAGAGATGCAAGTTTTCTGAGCGGACGCAAACATTCTGAAGACGTGTTAACTTTTAAATCGTGGTAAAAACAATGAGTGAAGAGTTATAGACATTTTATGTGTATGACACTGTTCATGATTGATCATGTTGGGTTGAGGGAATTCTCTGGTATTGAAAAATGATTTCTGTAATCGTTTTCGATCCTTTCGACAAACAGAGAGTCAGCCCAGGGTATACAGCATGAACATTGCAGCAACATAAACGAACATGTTCACTTGTTGCGTTTTTATATGATAATGGTATATAAATTTGATAGCAGATCTTCTGTAGTTAAGCATATCAGTATTTTGGTATGGAGATATTTTACTTCTTCTTGACAGTATTAAGTTGCTTTACTTTGAACAGTGCTTACCATCCCATAGCTAAGTAAACTGCAGCCAGAAGTTTTTTTTCATATAGTTTGAAATGGTATTGCAGTCATCTGTAATATGCACTAACAGCCAGCTGTAATATGCCACCACTAGCAGCCAGCTGTTATATGCTACCACTAGCAGCCAGCTGTAATATGCTACCACTAGCAGCCATCTGTAATATGCTACCACTAGCAGTCATCTGTAATATGATATCCCTAGCAGTCAGATGTAGCATGCTATCACCAGAAGCTAGCTGTTATATGCCACCATTAGCAGCAAGCTGTAATATGCTACCTCTAGCAGCCAGCTGTAATATGATATCACTATGCAGTCAGATGTAACATGCTATCACCAGAAGCCTGCTGTTATATGCCACCATTAGCAGCCAGCTGTAATATGCCACCACTAGCAGCCAGCTGTAATATGCTACCACTAGCAGCCAGCTGTAATATGCTACCACTAGCAGCCAGCTGTAACATGCTATCACCAGAAGCCAGCTGTTATATGCCACCATTAGCAGCCAGCTGTAATATGCTACCACTAGCAGCCAGCTGTAATATGATATCACTAACAGCCAGCTGTAATATGATATCACTAGCAGCCAGCTGTAATATGCTATCACCAGAAGCCAGCTGTATGCCACCATTAGCAGCAAGCAGTAAGCTGCCACCGATTACCCCAAATACACCAATTACCCGTAAGTTAACATGTGCTGTGCATAGTTTGCCAATTTACATAACAAGATTAACAAACACTGAAACTTGGTGAGATAGTCCCATAGAGAATTGCCAAGACTTGAAAAAGTTGGTATCACTCCATTATTAATTTTGAAGCTCGCAATATTATACACTCAAGATAATGGAGCAATGCTCTGTAAGAGGTTTACATACTTGTTCTTCCCATCTTAAAATGTGTTATTAGCTAGTATTCAGCATATTGCCTTTCTAATCTACAAAGTAGGCTACTTACAGTACGTAAATCTGCAATGGATGTATGCCAGATTCCAATCAACTGTTGATACTTAATTTGTGAAGTTACTATTTAAAGACAAAGTTCTAGAATATATCTATTTACAGGACTCATTTTTAAGAAAATATTAAGGTTCATATTTGGTTGCCCGAAGGATTTTTTGGTTGTGTTGACTGTAGGGACGCATGTTTTTCTGAGCGAACGCAAACATTGTTAAGACGTTTTAACTTTAAAAAACCTGGTAACAATAATGAGTGTAGAGTAAAAAGACATTTTATGTGATGTATGACACTGTTCATGATTAATCATGTTGGGTTGCGGGAATTCTCTGGTATTTAAAAATGATTTCTGTAATCGTTTCCGATCATTTTCTAGAAACAGAGGGTAAGCCCAGGGTAAACAGCACATACATTGCAGCAACATAAAAGAATATGCTGTTTGCCCACATGCACAGCATAGTACTGCAACCGCTATGGCCTGTAGTGTACAAAGTATACCATACTTTACGTAACCATTAGTGAATATGTATGTATAAGTATCCACAGTCTGTCTTAACTAATAACAAGACGTGCCAACTGCAAGTTAGCCTTGCGAAGGGGTGGGCATACAGCTAAAGTGTAGGATTTCCCCTCATTATGGAACGTACCAAAATGTGATTTATCTTACATTGTTTCTACTATGAATGGGGGCGATACCATCACCATCACTACCATTTTCTGGGGCAGATTTTGATTTTAAAGAAGATGGATTTTCTGAATTTTGTTCGAAGTGTTGACCACTTACGGCAAAAAATAGTCGTCTGTCGGACAACCTAAGCAATGTTTAAGGTTGTCAGACATGATTTTTGGTCGTCTCGGACAATTGGAATACTGTTAAATTTGAGCCCTGATATATATAGGCTATATGTATACCTTTTTAACCTTTATAAACATATTGGGTAATTATATTGATGTGACAACCTACAAATAATTTTCCATTTAATTGATGTTTGATGGTAACAGAAGGTTAAACTCAATCAATCTGCATTAACTGCATGTAAGGTGGTTGGCCAAGAACATCCTTCATTCTTGGGATGGCTTTGCCCAAGTTGTGCAGCTGAAATACATAACTGGGCATCTGGTTCCCTGCGTATAATTTACCAAGTGTGCCCTGTATATTTATTTCAGGTACATACTCCTCCACATGGACGACATCCCTAGAAGAGAGAGAAACAATATGTCTCAAAGGCTTAAACCGGTCATTGAAAATTCACATTCACAGGGAAAGGTAGAGAAAGTTCAGGATGGTAGGTGTCCTTACTAACATTACCTATTAACTTTATTTTCAGGACTACAAAATCTTGTCTTACCTACACGCCAATAACACATGTATCTGCAGTTCCAGTTTTGAGCAGGCCAATTACACCTGTCATTGTAGTCTCTTTCTAAATGCAAGCAATGTCAAATGGCACTGGCTAGTGAGAGCTGCCATCTTCTGAGGTGATTGAAAGGAGGCAGTCTCATGAAAATGAGCTGTTAAAGACCTTTAACATATAAAACAAAACAGCTTACCCTTCTTGCTCAAGGTAAAGACCTGCTAGTGGAATATCTATTCTGTAAGCACCATCTCTAGGAGGATGAGAAGGATGCTCAATTGATTTTATCCCCGCAATAGCCACGCTGCTTGTCGGTGGTTTCACTGCTGCCAAAACTAACATATCTCGTGTTGCTATATTTAAACAGCAGGGGCCTAGCTGTGGGTAAACCCAATCTTTGTAAGCTACGATAGCTCCCTATGTTGAGAAATATAAAAAAAAAAATAGAAGAAAGAAGGAAAATAACCATATACACTACTCACTCACTTCATGGACGATTTATTTTATAAAAATTCTAGGACACAACACAACAGCTCTAATCTGCAAGTTTTAGCTACAAAGTTAACACAAGTCTTTCATGTTCAGAGTAGATAGACTTGCATTAATTTACATTGCCAGAAGGTCAATGTGAGTCACTGAAAAAAATACATTTCCTGCAACTTTTATCCTGTTGAATTTTTTTTTCTCCTTACATGACACCAACTACTTGACACCAACTATGCTCTGTGTGCTTTGTCTTCATGGTACTATTGCTTAAAACATTTATAAGGTAGTGGACTCCCTGTTCTCCCTTCACACTCTTTGGCCTATGATATAAATTGATTAGACTAGTCGCTCATACTTTTGCCATCTACCTGGGCTACACATAGTTAATGAGAAGCTCACCAGTCAAGTCAATTTGACCTAATTCTCATATAACAGGTTCACATAAATCCATTTTTCGGTAACTTTTAAATAACATGCTAACAAAGTGTTCTTTTAGCTTACCCCTCCAAGACGTTCAGCTATCTTAGTGTTTCCGCTATCGGTTGCCACCGTATTTCGGAAACCGAATGGTGGGTGTAGTAAATACGCAAACACCTTTTCGAGGGGAGCATTAATATCAATTTTCAACTTCATCCTGTAAATATGTAAATAATATATAATAATCAGAATAGAAACAAGGTTAAGAAAAAACACAGAGTAAACATAACACCTACAGGGGAAGCAAATAAAGGCACCTTAGACCCTCTGAACAAAGGCAGAACTGGTATTAAAACTCTTAACCATCTGAGTAAGGAGGGATGGGTAGGATTATACTGTCAACCATCGCAGTAATACGGGATGGGAAGAGTTATACTGTTAACCATCTCAGTAAGGAGGTATGGGTAGGGTTATACTGTAAACCATCTGAGTAAGGAGGGATGGGTAGGATTATACTGTCAACCATCGCAGTAATGAGGGATGGGTAGAGTTATACTGTTAACCATCTCAGTAAGGAGGTATGGGTATGGTTATACTGTAAACCATCGCAGTAAGGAGGGATGGGTAGAGTTATACTGTAAACCATCTCAGTAATGAGGGATGGATAGGGTTATACTGTAAACCATCGCAGTAATGAGGGATGGGTTGGGTTATACTGTAAACCATCTCAGTATGGAGGGATGGGTATGGTTATACTGTAAACCATATCGGTATCGAGGGATGGGTAAGGTTATACTGTTAAACATTTCAGTAAGGAGGGATCGGTTAGGTTATACTGTCAACCATCTCAGTAAGGAGGGATGGGTTAGGGTTATACTGTAAACCATCGCAGTAATGAGGGATGGGTAGAGTTATACCGTAAACCATCTCAGTAAGGAGGGATGGGTAGAGTTATACTGTCAACCATCTCAGTAATGAGGGATGGATAGGGTTATACTGTCAACCATCGCAGTAATGAGGGATGGGTAGGGTTATACTGTCAACCACCGCAGTAATGAGGGATGGGTTAGGTTATACTGTCAACCATCTCAGTAAGGAGGGATGGGTAGAGTTATACTGTCAACCATCGCAGTAAGGAGGGATGGGTATGGTTATACTCTCAACCATCTCAGTAAGGAGGGATGGGTAGGGTTATACTGTCAACCATCTCAGTAAGGAGGGATGGGTAGGGTTATACTGTAAACCATCTCAGCATGGAGGGACGGGTAGGGTTATACTGTAAACCATCTCAGTATGGAGGAATGGGTTACGTTATAGTGTCAACCATCGCAGTAATGAGGGATGGGTAAGGTTATACTGTAAACCATCTCAGTAAAGAGTGATGGGTAGGGATATACTGTAAAGCATCTCAGTATGGAGGGATGGGTAGGGTTATACTGTAAACCATCTCAGTAATGAGGGAAGGGTTGGGTTATACTGTCAACCATCGCAGTAATGAGGGATGGGTAGGGTTATACTGTCAACCATCGCAGTAAGGAGGAATGGGAAGGGTTATACTGTCAACCATCTCAGTAATGAGGGATGGGTAGAGTTATACTGTAAACCATCTCAGTAAGGAGGGATGGGTAGAGTTATACTATCAACCATCTCAGTAAGTAGGGATTGTTAGGGATTTACTGTAAACCATCTCAGTATGGAGGAATGGGTTAGGTTATACTGTATACCATCTCAGTAATGAGGGATGGGTTAGGTTATACTGTAAACCATCTCAG